>JASANE010009268.1:0-10472 GCA_030248225.1 Trileptium ribeirensis | reverse complement strand
ATCAGTAACGCCAAAGAAATACGTTATCTTCGTTCCTGAACTCTTTGTCCAGATTGAATCTTATTTGTATAGTTTCACAAAAGAAAACTTAGTTGAACTATTAAACGGTGCGGGTACTGTTTTGACAAAGGTTATGAAACATACCGCAAGGGATGAAAATTTCTGTGCTACTAGGGTTACTTGCGCTTTTTCTTACTTGACTTCCCAAGGCGATGCAACGATTATCTCTCAACAGCACCGGCTCGTAGCGGGTATTATAAAGCGGACGAGCATAAAAAAGCGCCCAAACTCCCGGACAAATTGCTACATCTGGTGGTTATTGAAGCAATCTCACTGCAAGAAAGGGGTTGTTACGCGTTTTCTCGCTCTGATGCATTGCTCGAACAGGAATGATGTTGCTTTTAAAACTTTATTTATTAGTTTTGAAACTTTGAATGAAACCAGGCACCGGACGGCAGGGATAAATAACATCAAGCAACAAAAATCTTGGCTTGCTAAAGCGGTAGCTAATTTTATCGCTTTGTTTTTCAAAATCGCGGACGCATCATGAGTTTTGTAAAACTTTCTTGTATTAAATGAAGCGCCGGAATGAGGTAGAATAACAGGGGGCAATAGAAAAACACTAGCTGCTAAACGTAGTAACTTTACATGTATGTGATGCATCGTTTTCAAATAATGATCTTAATTTTGTATACCTTCTTGCGAATATTAGCTTCTTGGCTTACTACTTACTTTGGGTTCCTGGCTATTGCTATCCATCTAGGCAGTTCTTCCTATGCTATAAAGAACAGTTCATGAAAAAGAAGCATCGACGTTAATGGAAGAAATCAGTTACCGGTGATTCGCAACTCCTGCTCGTACGTCATTGGTGTTAGTAACATGTTAGCTGCTATTTTATAATTGTTGCAGTTGATGGCATGCCAATAGTAAACCTTGTCGGTGTTCCTGGGAAGACTTAGGACAAACAGTAAAACGGCAAAAAGTCAAACAAACGAAAAAGATTAAAAGAAGGTATTCTTAATTGAAATGTGTTACAAGCAACTTTTACATTGAACTTAATGCAAAACTGCTGCTACTACTTAGTGTCTCTTGGCATCTTAGACACACTGAGGAAGTAAAAAATTTTTCATCATTTATTTGAAGGCTAGGGTGCCGTGTTCCTGCAAAATCCGGGAATTTTGCTAATGAATTAAAATCGGCAAATTCACAAACGTGTCCGGGAAATGTCTAATTATATACTGAATGGCAGAATTCGTGTGTTCCTTGATTCCAAATGTTTCATCAGCGATCCTGATCGAACACACCTGATCGAGTATCGTTCTGTTATGTGACCGGCAAAACCGCGGAGTTGCACAAAATTATTTGGAAAAGACGGAAGGCTGAAATGCATCAAAAACTGTATGACAACAAACCAGGGAATGGCGCGTCGTACTTGAAGAGTCAACAGAGGTGACGGTAATTGCGACGATCTGTTAAGAAATGGGCGGATTAAAGACTTGAGCTGAGTTTTATTTGCGGTGCTCGTCGCTCTACAGCCACCCCTCACTAGGTTGTGGTCATAATGATGGATTAACGATCTTAGCCGTCTCTATTGCTGTGTCTGCCGGCTCACAGCTACCTCTTAGCAAAGGTCGCGGCCGATAATGACGATCAACGACTGACAGCAGTTCATCGCCGTGTCTGGCGGCTCACAGCTATCTTATGAGGTCGTGGCTATAATGATGTATTACGCTCAAGCCGTCCCATTGCTGTGTCTGCCGAGAGCGTTGCCTTTGCAACAAACTGGTTCGAAGGGGGCTAGTGCTTTGTCGCCAGAAAGTAATAAAGTTGATGCTGGCAAACTGGATTGAAGCGTTTCCCAGCACTTGTTGAAGTCTTAGCTACGCAAACCGTAATGATGCAGTTAAGGCCGACCGCGCAAAGGAGCAGATACGAGATGCGCAATCGAACCGCTCATGAATATCGCATGCGATTAGCAAACTTCCTGATGTTAAAACGATTGGCCCAACAAATTGTTTAAGTGAACATTTGGCGCGACAGCGGGACTATTTTGGAAAATTTATTTCAAAGTTGTGAGGAAGGTGTTACTCTTATGGTAGCGCTTCCATTATAAAGTGGTTTCTCGCTACCTGAGGTTTGTCGCAGAAAAAATTCGAAGCATTTATGGCAGCGAAAATGGTTTCAACAAGATTTGAGCTAGTGGAAGGCCGTTGCGAGGGTTCACAACAACTCCGATACACCACCAAACGGGTCTCACTGCCGACTGCATTGATGAGCTCCAGACCCAAGCTTCAAAGAGCTATTCGTTATCGATCGTGTACGTCTGAAAGCGTCAAGCCAAAAGAGCAAATTGGCGGAGTTGGAGGCCAAAAAAGATTGTTTCGTGACGATGCCAAACAAAGAAGCCCAGTTAGCATGACAGACTGCAGAGCTGCAGAAGGCGCTCCACAAACAACTCTTCAAACGTAACTGTTACAGTTGATCATGGAAAGCGATTCGGGTGATGCTTGCCTCGGGAGCCTCAAGACCAACTGGATCGTAACACCAAGTACGCGCTTGATGTACACGGTATAGAATACACAGAGACGCAGTTAGCAGGAATCAAACGCCAGAACATAATGTATTGCTACAGCGTTCTATAGCATACAATCGGTTTGTCTGAGATCTATCTATCATAGACTTCTTTAGAACAACAATCAAGAACTCCTGCTATAATGTTAATATACTTTAATATAAATTGGGACACCCTTGTTGTATTTCAGGATGCTTTCAGGTCAGGTTGTTGTTGGCAAGGTCAAACCTCGTGATGACGCCCAGACAGCTTACGATAGTGCACGTCAAGCAGGATTGACAGCTGGTGTTGTAGCTGTCAGGTATTTTTTGCAGCTGCAATTATTTGTTGTTGTAAATGTTAGAGGAGGAAACCCAACTATTTCGAACTATCATTTCAATCGCCACAATTCAGGTTTATTATATTACTATATAACAGAATTTGGGTATTTTACAGCTTATTATGCAATTTAATATAAAAACTTATCTATATAATGTCTTCACAAACGCGAAGGACAATAATATCGTTCAAAACCTAAGTTGCGCTGTGTCAAGTGTACGTTAGGGAACAGTCTAACACTGTTGTGTCAATTATAGTAAACGTATTTGATCAAAATAAATGATTGGATTGCGCCGTAAGCAACAAAAATTGAAAATATAAAAATACTAGTTATTCTGTAATTGGAGAAGCTTGGCGTGCCGTCTTTTCTAGAACCAGTACAGCCAAGCGGTAAAACATCCGCTAATCTGACAATATTTTGTTTAATAATCCAAATGACCGTAAGTTTTGCAGTTTTGTCCGTTAGCATGTGGGTCCAAAAGGTGATACACAGCGTATTTTTGAAAATAATACACTAATCACTGATAATTTTTCTTAACAATTCTGCTTTTAATAACTATTTTTCTTCTGTTTTTGCGAAAGGAAATGATAACCAACTATCTGTTCAGTCTTTGACTGAACTTTACAATTTCTGAATCAGATTTTGACGTTGATTCATTTAAAATCCACCCACTGCGTCTAAAACCTAAATTTAATTGTAGGCCTGACGGTATTATTCCATAATTTTTGCTTACATTGTATTTTTCTGTATCACTAACTATTATTTTTGGATAGTGATTCGGTGAAAGTAAAACTCCTTCTGATTGGAAATTAGCAAGATTTGTCTCAGCTCCACAAAAATGGATGTTAAAATATGATAAAAAATACTACGTAATTAATATACTATGCGCTTGCCGTAAGGTTAAGGTTTAACATGATTAAAAGCTATTTCTGGTCATGTGTTTGGAAATTACTTAATTTCTGAGTGTCAACATGGATTTCAATAAAAAAAGAAATTACTCTTTTTTCATTTTTAGAAACGCTGAATACCTAGACACTGGTGCTTCATAATGCACAGTGTACTGATGTATGCCGTTATTGCTAAGTCTTTTGGTACAGTGCCATGTTTAAAACTTTTACTCAAGTTGAAACGCTTCGGCACTATAGATAAGGTACTTCGAAGGCTTGGTGAATATTTACAAAATCATAAACAGTTATGTGAAGATTGGTAACTCATTATCTAGCCTAGCATCTGTTATTTCAGGGCTTTGCACAATGTACCAATCTGGGGCCACTATTATTTATTGTAAATATTATGCCTAATCTTGCTGTTAATGCTTCTGCGAAACTGTATGCTAAGAAATCCAAGTTATATATTTGCTTTTGAACATACGAAGAACTTTTTTCTGGGAAGAGGGAGATCGAAAGTATTTGTGAATGGGCTGAAAAAAATGCAAATGAAAATAGCTTGTTTCTTATGTGCTATTTTACGCTTGGAGAATGGGAAACCAATTACCAGGATATAAGTTAGCAAACTCTGAACGTCAGAATTTCACAAATATCCGTGATCCATCGATTAAGGTGTCTGATTCACTTGGGTTCTTTGTTCATTGTTTGGACTTGCAGCAACCTGTTTTAAAATGATTAATTTTCATTTTTTTTCCATTTTTCAGTCTAAATCTAAGAAATTATAGTGTAAAATGTCTGTTGCTTATATTCTGCCTAAGTTTGAATACGCTTCTGAAGTATGGTCACCTTGTTTAGTGAGATATATAAAAAATTTTGAAACACGTTTTGCTGCTATAACAAGAATTTTACCAGGTCTATATAACGAATATTATCAATCTTGCCTAAATACTTTAAAATGGTATAGCTTGAAACCACGTCGTATACCTAAAGATATTATCATGGTTTAGTAGATATTGATTTTGATTCCCTATACGAATATGCTTATTATAGTGCCACTAGGGGACACTCAGGTAAATTGAGAATTGTTCGAACTAACATTGAAGTACGTCGTAAGTTTTTTGCTTCTTGATCTCAGAAAACTATTTTTTCACCCCATTTGACCGTGTTGGTTAAACGTTTTTATAGTTTAAATTTTGAGCGTGGGTGTATGTAGCCCACATTGGCCCAACCCACACCCTACTGGTTATTTAATAATTGTTTAATGAAAATCATTATTGAACTTTTATTGCTGTCTGACTGGTTAAATAAATTAAGTAACTTACTCAAAAACTAACTAATGGGTTAATATTAAAAGCTAGGAGAGTACCACACTCTTTCCTTATGCACTCGGTTTTAAACTTTTACTCCCTGAATTAATTTGCATTATCGATTTTGTTATTGACCTAAATCAGGTCAGACAGTATTTTTTAGTACCTAGTAATTAGCACATCTACATATCGGTTTGTAGTGTATTGCTGGGGTTTAACTCGTCGATATCAAGAAAACAAAATTACGGAATAGGCACCCAGCTGAATAAACATTTAATGGTTTGTTGTATATGCACCAGTCGAAAGTCCGTCGGCTTGGGGGGATAGACTGTTGGCGGCGATGAAGGTCCTCAAGGGGGTACGCCTCCCATCCCCCCATATTTTGGCAATTTTACGCCATGCGCTTTCGGCGACGTACTCAATGGGCGTAAATATGGCTTCGAGGGGTCGGCCGTTAGGGGTGTTAAGCCTTATCGATAACTATGGTATACACGCATAAACACGGCCATAGAACACGCTAAAAATTTGATTTGCTCTTTGCGTAAGCTGCGTTTTATCTAATTGCTAACAACTGATGAAACGCGTGATGTTGGGCATACCTTGTGTATTTTCTATAAAATTATCGTAATTTAAATCGAATATACAGAAATGTCTTAGATTTTAATATTTATCCAAAATTATGCTGATTATATATTCAATCAAAAAACCAATGCACGTTCGATTTTAGACCACGCTCAACGAATCAGTTCGTAATCAACGTAAACGTCGAAGCACAAAGTAAAACCACGTTCAATTTGACTTATCAAGAAATGCTTCAACGAGTTCATGGCGTTTACAAAAATGTTATACATGTTGCTCCAGGATTGGTAAGATTTATTGTCTATTTTAGTTTTAGTTTTTTTAACAATTTGCTATTATCAACTAATTTCACTATTACACTTTAAATCGACAACTACTGCAAGATATTACCGCTGAGATGGGTTAAATTTAAAAGTCATATTAACGTGAGGTATCAAACCCGATCGGTTTTGACATTTGTCGATATAAAACGAGTCGATTTAAAGCGGTTGAGTCCGAACGAGGTTCGTCTGAATTTATTTGGCACCGAAAATGTTGTTTCAAAACTGGAATATTGTGACTTACAGAAAAGGATTATTACTTAGCATCTTACTTGCAGATGCTCATTTTAACTAATAATGCCATTCGTATAGAAAGTTTAGTTCATTTAGCGACTGAAATGGAAATGTTAGGTTGTAATAATAACTGAATTTGATAAAAGTCATGTTTATACGCTTCGGTATTTGTTCATATAAAAGACATTGTAGCAAGGACACACATTTGTCATTAATCTTTGGGTTTTAACTGTAGGAATTTCATTTACAGCAATACATTTTAGCAAATGCGGTTAATAATACAGGCCTATAATTATACGACTACGAGATTATGCGAGAGCCCAGTCATTTTTTAACTGCAACAAAAACTCTACTAACGCTGAACACTCATTCTTGCAATATCCTTTAAATCATGAACTTCCATCCTTTAAATATATATAAATATTGGTTCTTCTTGGAAATATTTGTTACAAATCGACTAATACAAATCGATAGTTATCAACTCTTATTATCTGGTCTTATTCTATATTGCTGCTCACAATGATTTAACCATTAAGGCATTTGGCCGGGGCTGGCTTATTATTGTTTGCATTGATTGCTGGGTTCTTTTTGTTTAACACCTAATGCACCACCAAATTCCAGGCGTTGAATGGCGTAGTAGAATTTTCTCACTGCCATTTAAAGAAGGTGGCGCACTATGTTTGAAAAGCGATCCAACGACACATGTTGGCAGTTATATTAAAAAGTTATTGCGATGAGCTTATCTAGTATAGCAGAGTTAATCAGGTTCCACTGTGAACTCATCTCACACTTGAAGTATAGTCTGAGAAAAGCACAAAACAACGTGACAGCCTGTGACAAAAACAGCTTTTTCAAGCTAGTTTGAAAATACTGTTTGTCAGACAATTTGTTTTCGTTTTAAAGCTTTTTGTATTATATATAATTGTAACACGTTTTCAGTCAATAGACAACCTGTTCATCGACGTATACATAACGGAACGTCGTAATATTACAAAGCTGTTTGTTCCTGAAATCACTGAAACAACCGGACAGCAAAGCAATCGAGAATTGCTTAATGCTAAACGTAATTATTTTATTGTTATATAGCAAGATTTTATGATAGATTTTTGGATGTAAAGTGGATTCCTGAAAATGTTCCTGAAATCACTGAAACAACCGGACAGCAAAGCAATCGAGAATTGCTTAATGCTAAACGTAATTATTTTATTGTTATATAGCAAGATTTTATGATAGATTTTTGGATGTAAAGTGGATTCCTGAAAATGTTCCTGAAATCACTGAAACAACCGGACAGCAAAGCAATCGAGAATTGCTTAATGCTAAACGTAATTATTTTATTGTTATATAGCAAGATTTTATGATAGATTTTTGGATGTAAAGTGGATTCCTGAAAATGTTCCTGAAATCACTGAAACAACCGGACAGCAAAGCAATCGAGAATTGTTTAATGCTAAACGTAATTATTTTATTGTTATATAGCAAGATTTTATGATAGATTTTTGGATGTAAAGTGGATTCCGAGTTTTAAAATGTTTTACAAATAACCGATCAATTTAGTCTTGTCATGCATAATGAGTCTAAATGTGCTTAATGTACATAGTGAATCGTTACCTAAACAAGGTTTATATATTCCGTTTATTGTACGTGTGCATGTTGTTGTTGTACGCTCGCTTAGCATGGTTCCTTGAGGAACCGAATATTAGCACGTATATGGCTTATTGGCGAACGAGTGAGACTTCAAACCCAAAGATTCAAGTTCAATTCACCGGCATGACAAAAGTTTGTTCAACTTTACACGAATCCACATTATTCGATGCATGAAATGCTTAAAGAAGAATTTTTTTGAATTTGTTTCAATATTGTAGCAATTTTCAGTAAAAAAACGTTTGCGAAGCAAACATACAGCAAACAAGGGTTTTAAACTAGATATTATGAAAATATATCAGTTAGAACTAGAACAACCAAAACAATGCTAAAAAATTTAGAAGATACTTTTTTTATTTTTATTATTAGTGAACCAGAAAATTTAATTTGGATACCATTCGATAGCACATGCGTAATTAATGTTTATAAAGGCTAAAACTCTAACCGTAGAGTACAGCCATGGCCATTAATTTATTAATACATTATACTGCATATAACGGATAGCATTTCCAGAAATTTGGTTACAAATACTGGAAGATCTTGTAGAATTTTATTAATAATAATCTTGATTGATTGCAATAAATTATAATATAGCCGGCGAAACTCACACGAATTTATTCCGACTGGGTTTTCAATGCAACATCTGAAATTTTACAAGAATTTAGGATTAGCTTCCGATATAACCATTTACATGTTCGATTTCTGCAGGAAATAAATCGATATTTGATTCTAACGTTTTTGCGATCTATTAACTCAACCCATAGAAATCGTTTAAAATACTATTAAACATATAATTTATATTTAATAGTTGTAGCACGGCTTACGGTGGATTCACAGTGTTGTGTAACGAGTTCAAACGAGTGCTACAGCAAGAGCTTGAATGACTAAGCTGCACAACCGTTAACGCAAATCTTTGAATGCAGGACATTTATTGTTTAAAACTAACTTGTGACATAGTTGTAGCGCAATTTTATATTAAACTATTTGAAAAATACTTCAAATATAAATATAATTTCACTTTTTTGTATATTTATTTTAGCTGCTCGAAATGTGAATATCCATCAAACGGACTCCAATGAAACACTCGGTGGATATTCGTTTGCACAAGTCAGTTATACTGCTCGATCGCACAGTGCAGAATTTAGCTCGAAAAAGTCCAAAATTGTTGGGAAAAACTTGTCGGCAAAGCCATTGCAATTTGTTGTGATGTACGATGTGGAACGCGATGTTGAGTCAGGTGGACAAATACAGGTAAGCTACAAATATTATAATACAATTTCACTTGAATTGCAACATCATAAGCATCTAATAGTTTGCAATAGTATTTTTATAGTGCTTCCACGGTTAGAAGATTGTGCAATACTACAAATATAAACAGCGTTCATTGTGATGACAGTCGAACCATATTATAAATTTGATGTTCGTTATTCTGTTTTTTTTCTCTTATATGTAAAGTGTTTGTTTCAGGTTATCAATGGATACTTTGTCCACTATTTTGCTCCGCCGCTATCCGAAGTTGGCTCCAAGCACGTTGTATTTGTACTCGACCGTTCTGGTTCAATGTTTGGTAGGAAAATCAAGCAAATGAAGGTATTTTATTTTCAAAGACATATTTGTGCCGCGTTTACATTATAAAAGACCCCCATATGGAAGTTTTGTTCCTCTCTGGGTGTCTCTATCACCATCCATTGCATGGTGTCTAGGACACCATCGTGTTCCTGATAGTGTGGGTATACACTGAAAACTACTGTATGGTGCGGCCTAAACCATAAGGAGACAAAAATTCCACATGGCGGTCGTCTATAACGTAAACACTGCATTATACGCAAGACGAAAGCAAGTAACCGAGATCCTAAGTACTGCTTTTATTAGCCAGTTGTAGACAGCTGGTGTTCGTACAAACATCGGCTTCATGATATGGTTTTATAAACGTTTTCCTAAGCTGAAGAAAATAATACCATTAGATTACGTTACAAATAAATAGCTATCGAGCCTATAACATTCTTTGGGATTATTACTTAATTATTGACCTAACTTTGTGATCAGTGCTAAATTCCACAAGGCCTACACCCACTGCGGCAGATATCAAAATCGTGGTCACGTTCAAATAATCGTGTTTTCATTGCAGTGAAACAGTATTACTACAAACCCTTCTCTAGAAACGCATTGGCCTTTCGGTCCAATGAAATTTTTAGGGGCGGAAGGCATGCTATGCCGTTTTCGATATACTAAGTCTAAGCATTAGCCTTTGTGTAAGCTAAGGTCCCTATATGAGCCATATACACAGCCTGAGCATAAATCGAGGGAGGCGGGGGGCTTCCGCTCGCGGAACCCCTTGTTCTAAGCTGTGCGTGAGCCTATAATGTTGGTTTTAATAAATGTGGTCTTACTATTTTTCATATCGACTACTTAAATTACAGTTGTATATTTGTAATAACCGGTGACGCGATGCCCATACGACCCCGGCTATCGTAACCTCAAGGGTGGACCGTGAATATTAAATTTTGAGCCTATTCTTGGTCAGACCCAAGAAGCTACGGAGCTTAGCAGGCCGCAGGCGCGCTTCATGGTGCGTTCGGACCCCGCCCTAAGGGTTGTGCAGGTGTCTAG
>JASANE010009267.1:0-12078 GCA_030248225.1 Trileptium ribeirensis | reverse complement strand
TGTTCAGTTACGTATTGCTAAATTATTAAATTGAAATTTTATATTCAAATTAAATTAACCGTTTTTTTAGTATTTTTGTTTATTCTGAAATTCGCGTGAAGGTTATCTATAACGTGGAACTTACAACGATAACGACAAACATTCACGAAGTCTTATAGCCGATCGACTATAAGCGAGCACTCGCGAGCGAGCGCTTCTTAAATCCACCGTTAACGTCCACTGCGGCCGCCACCCGCATTCGAGCAATAGCGACCGTCCAGTGGCGGCAGTCTACTGGCGAACGAGCAATACGTGAGCACACTGGCGGGCGGGTAACGAGCGAGTAGTCGCTCGATATCAATCGTGAACGTCCATTCGCGGCCACCTTATCGCATTCGAGCAATCGCGGCCGTCCCGTCGCGATCGTCTATTGATCTGCGCGCAATGGTTAGCGTACAATCGCTGGCGGCTACCGAAAGCGTGGTCGCCGGATTTCAACCGGAAACGTCCACTCGCGGACGCCACCGGTATTCGAGCAATAGCGACCGTCCGGTGGCGGCCGTCTACTGGCGAACGAGCAATGCGTGCGCACACTGGCGGGCGGGTAACGAGCGAGTAGTCGCTCGATATCAATCGTAAACGTCCATTCGCGGCCGCCTGATCGCATTCGAGCACTCGTGGTCGTCCTGTTATGGTGGCCTACTGGCGAGCAAGCAATCACGAATGTACACTCGCGGGCTGCAAATGAGCGAGTTGTCTCTCAAATGCCTTTCCATATATAAACTGCAGAAATTATTTAAAAATAGATAATAATTTCGTAAAGGAGTGGTGCTTTGTCGCACATTTAGCGTGTTTCCTACCGTTTCCCTGGGATGACTCTCAAATATTTCAGAATAATACATAATATGTCGGCGAACACTAATGGTTGCCCTTCTGTGTAAGTGATGCAGCCAACATTTAGCTAAACTTTTATAGAGTGGAAATATCATTGCTCAAGTAAATACTTCCAAAAAATTAACTAGAAAATTAGTATACGAAGATCAAATGTAACCGGTGATATTTAATTATCTAAGTTGTCTAAACATGTCACCTTACGCAGCTCCAGTTTTGAACTCCAATTATCATTATTATTACTAAAGTTTTAATGTAGTCGCACAATCATCTCATATCAGGTTGACACTTGATGATTTATGGTATTAGTCTGCAGGTGGTTAGGTAACTTACCGTCCCCCAATATGATACTAGCTGTATATTTGATACGGCATCGATTGTCTTGTTGTCGGGTAGCATCACCAGTAGCCAAGCTTTGTTCAGATCTTGATTTAATGCTGTATCTCTAAAAATAAAACACAGTTTGAAGATAAGAATTTGATAAAATTGACAAACATGCATTCAAGTTCACTTCTGTCAACTATATCCTAGATTAGGGAACATTTTTTCAGGATTTGTTTACACAGCATGACTGTTGCGATAGGTTAAGTTTACTGGGTCGTTCATAATATGGTCCTTCTACTCTGGATCAAAAATGATTTTTAGTACAGCTAGTTCAATATTCAAACGTCACGCATATATATTTAAATGTCGCAGAAAACACATCACGTTTAATATACGAAGAATTTCAGATTTGGTTAGGATGACTATGCACGCAGATTATAAAATATCATCATGTTTAGACGAACAATTATATCAGTTTACTTTTAGTTTACGGCTAAACTAAAACTGCCTTTTATACGCGAAACACAAGCATTTTAGCATGCTAGTATTAAATCTTCCTGGATGTTCAGCAATCTATTAATATATATAGGTTTAGACATGAAGTTGATGGCTCTAAGCATTTATCGTGTGACGAATCAATGAAGCTGTGGTCATCGTGGTATATGTTTGGGTTAAGACATACGCTACATTGGCGTTGTTCTTTAAAACAAAAAACGCATGTATATTTGTAACTGCATACACTTCTTAATTTATATTCAACATAACATCATGCAAAAGTATCCCGAGTTCATTTAGGCATGAATAGTTGTTTATTAATTTAACTTTTAGTCTTATGAAGTATACCTAGATAACCTACATTTGTTTCCATAAGTCCTGCACATCCATTTCCCAAACGACCGATAAAATAGAGGAAAAAATAACAAAAAATACGGTTAATTTAATTTGAATATAAAATTTCAATTTATACTTTAAAATGAAGGACCTAACATGGTGGATATGCTTAATTTTAGTCATAGCTTCTTAACCTGCAGCACTAAAATACGCTTCAGACCATAGGCTGTCCTGTCGATGCCGAGCGATGCCGAGATCCCGCAATATGTATGTTTACCGATGTTATAATAGTAAAAACATACAAAAGTAAAATAAATCACTGACCCATACTTACATTGGTATAAGGCATTCGCGACCGTTAATTATGGTTCTTTGATATATTTCATCGGCTTCCACATCATCGAATAGAATGCGGTGAGCTTCAGCTAAAACAACAAATCTTACATGTTCTTTTATTTCTTCATTAGCATGCTACCTGTTCATCGTCACACTAGATAGCCAGATAGTCTGTTAGTATTGCTGTGTAGCATTGTCAATTTAGTTTATTTCTAGCTCTCGCAAGCGATAAACTAAATGGTCATTCCGAAACGGACAGCAAGATATATACATACGTATTTGATACTAAATTACCGAATGTTAACAGGAATTTCATATTGGGGCATAATTCGTGTCGTTCTAGTTGCTCAATGTTTCCGCGTACTAAAGACCCTAAATTCTTTACGTTTTGTATGTCTCCAGTTCAGAAAATTTCGACCATAAATGTCAAGTGATGGGTATAATTTATGGGCTAACTCCTGTTTATCTACGCAAATCTCCATAGTGCCTACCTTTACTTTTAAGTAGGTGTGCTGCGCCACTGAATATTTGATTCAAAAATGATGAAACATATCTCAAGTACTAGATGATAATAGACGACCATAGATTGTGTAGGCTGAAATATTTGCTGATACAGTAAATATTGGTGGTACCAACAGTATAATGGGACGTTTATGTTATAAAACGCCCACCATGAAGAAGCTTTGTCTCTGTGTGATCACAGCCATCCATTGTGCATGGTAGGCGGAAGGATATACTATGCAGCAAAAGTAATGGTGTCGTGGACACCATGTATATTACTTTATGGTGTCTTCGACACCCTAAAGTTTGAACAGTGGTTTAAAAAAGGCGGTAAAATTAGCTAAGTGAAATTTCAAATTATCTACTTTAATTGATCGTATCCCATAAACCATGCTGTTTAAAGCTTTGCATAGAAAGTACATGGACAAAGCTTGCGCTATATAAACTCCTTAAAACGGATAAAATAACAAGACAGCTTCCCAAATGACTTTGATCACGCTAGCTAGAAGTTAACGCTGTGCATAACACCATATATAGATGTTGATGGTGTCGGAAACATCATATATAACTGCTTGGCATGCACTGAGGGTGTTCTGTATACTATATCGTTGACGTTGTCACGCAGGCTGTACGTGGACAAAATTTCCAAGTGACAGGAAACTTATAACGTAAACGCCGCATAACGATCTTATGTAACAACGTATGTACGGTGAAAATTGGGGTCTTTTGGTTAGCCCCACCCCCTACCGCGAATTTGGTCAATTCTGAAGATACAGCGACAATTTTAGCGCTATTTAATTTTCGATTATTTCGGTACGCAATGGTCATTTCTTTGGCAACCTAATTTTTTAAAAAATTTTTTCTCGATAACTGTATAATTTTATATATCCTAACCGCATTGAAAAGCTGGGTTAAATGTAGTAATATCTAGTAAAATCAGTTGAATTGGTTCAATGGTTAAGGAGTCATTTCTATTTATTCGACATACTAAGCCCAAGGCTAAGTTAAAGCCTAAGTTGTTAACTGAAAAAAAATTGAAAAAATTTTTGTAACAAAAATAACCGAAATGGATATTTTTAAGCCAGTTCGTCGAACTGAATCGGATAATGGTTATCGCCGTATTTTCAAAATGGGTTTAAATTCGGGCTGCGGGCTAAATAAAAAGACCCGGAAATTAAACCAAATCAGACGAACAATCCCACTTTACAGGTGACAACTCTACTGTATACGTGATTAAATGATTATAGGCGATAGGGTGGTATGTTCTAGTTTGACGCTGTTGTTTTCAATGCGAAACAGTATTGGTCTGCTTATTTGGAAATTTTGCCCTATAGTTCTAATACGAAATAGTCCCCAAACCCGAAATTGGTGAATTTTGATGATATACCGACAGTTTTAGACTAAAAAAATACACATTTCAGCCATGTTTATGACAAATTCTGTTTTTCGATTTCTTCGATTACCAATGGTCCAAAATTTTGCTTGGTGCCCAAAATTTTCGCAAAAAATTTTTCTCGATAAAATTTTACATATCATTCTACCCTCTTGACGAGCCGAGTCGAATTAATGCTAAAATCAGCCCAATCGGTCCACTTTCATGACTTAGGGTCAGCCTTAGGCTTAGGATATCACATAAATAAAAATAACTCTTTAACACATGGACAGATTGGTCGGATTTTATCTCTCACCTAGGTGGTTTGAATGATATATAAAATTATACATTTATCGACAAAATTTTTTTCGAAAATTTTGAATACCTGGAAGACCATTGGAAACCGAAAAAAAATTGTCATAAAAATGGCTGAAATGGATATTTTCTGATGTAACTCGTCGCGCTGAGTCAAATGTTACTAAAATTATCCCTGCACCTTCAAAATTGACCAACTTCAGACTGAGGGTGGGCTAACCGAAAAGACCCAATTACATAATTGGTTATTAATAATATATATTTAAGTCACCTTCATCATGTATATATCATCGCATTGATCATATACATATATATATATATATATATATATATATATATATATATATATATATATATATATATATATCAGTTAAGAATGTAACTAAATATGTGTCTTTCTGTATAGCGATATGAAAGCGCAGAACAATCAGAAAATACTTCAAAACAATGCTTAAACTGATATAAACCATCTTGTTTGCGTCAACCGCAGATTGTTAGTGGTTCCCTGAAGACTGTTAAAATATCAATTGAAGCTATGGGTATATGTACTGCCATCGACGAATTGAACTTACATGTTGAGACATTAAAGTTGAGAATCTGTACAACTGTTGCATTAGCTGCATAAAGCTTCATTGCTCCTGATTTAAACGATCCAATATGATCACCCAGCCAGTCCTCTGCTAACGTTACATACATTCCTAAATTAAAAAACATTTGGTAAAAATCATAATATATTATGTTCTATTTGACGATTGTAAGTGTTCAGCGTCCTTGCCGTTCAGCGTGTTTATCTACTGCAGTGAACAAGTTCGGTTGACTGTTAGAAACAAATCTCTATCATTTTTAGGAGTCAAAACACACTGGCTTCTTAATTTTCAGGTTGATCGGTGGGTCGAAACCTAATATTGACGAGGGCATGTCCGATCCATGTTATATGGAAGAACGATGTAGCAAAGATAGATTTTTAACTCGAAATAAAAGCTAAAAGTTGCGATTCGAGCGAATACCGTTACATATTAATCAGCGTGCAGACAAAAATCATAATCTTCCCATATGCAATATTGGTTTTGCTAGTTTTTTTATTATAAGTTGCTATTGGTGTGTAGATTTTGCATTAACAACTGTCAACTATGACTACGTGTTCATATTGCAACCAATCCGAATTCAATCCGATCTGAACCGACAGAGCGAGCAGAATTCTGTTGCATCCGAAACAAAAACGAATCGGGTGAACCATTGTGAAAAAGTACACGCGTATACGTTACGTATGTATACGTTAGGTATAGAGTTCATTTAGATAGAATCCGATCGAATCGGATGCAATGAGATCAAAAATCGTATCGGATCGGGTGTTAGAAAATGCGAACATAGCTTAATACCTATTACCAAAATCACCAGAATGAAGAATTTATGACCTTTATATAAGTTAAATAACTAGGATTTATTTGGCATTGAAAATCACGAATTATCAATATTTCAGTAAGTAAAAAAGAATTTTTCTTCAATACTGTTATATTTTTAATTATAGGAGCATGATACAATTATACTCGTTTTCAGTTAATTTAATATGATAAGCTCTTTATTTCTATATTATACTGTTACATGTCAGGTATAAAACACATAGTTATGGCCATAAATTCCTTATCTGATTCCTAAAAAAGGTAAATTGGGATTTAATCGACCTCATGATACTAGAACCTGAAGTACACCGAGCCACGCTTACGAATATGTAATTAATGATCATTTTCTAACGTTATTTGTACGTCTGAGCCAATTTAGGCGGCTACAACAAACCTTAGCTGTTCTCTTGACAAGTTTGGTTCACAGTATTATAGGGAGTTGTATTATTCTTTCTTAAATCATATTTAAGACGGATATATAGATGGTGATTAGGATGACAGTGGTAACTGTGTTTTTGTGTAAAAGTTCATTATTGACGTATTATAGTTACCAAAACTTTAGTTAAGTTACGCGCAGTAATTGGGTTGTTACTACAGCAGGCATTTTGTATTTTGTTAGTATACACAAAACTTTATTTTATATACCATACGGTTCGACAATGCGTGCCAAGATGAGAACAAAAATTCTAAGCAGTTACCGCATTTTTTTCACTTACCTAATTTAAAGGGAATTTGTTAGACTAAAATAAATATGAATAAATACTATGCTGTTCCAAATGTAGTTACCATCGACATATCTTTCATTTTTAATGTTAAAGTTTTTTTATGTCGTGGCGCACCCAATGGAGGGCCGTAGGTCCGAACCCCGGACAAGGTCAACATATTTTTTACAAAGGTCCAACTTTGTTGAAAACGTCCTCTCCAAATTTCAGCAGCAATTTCAGAAGCAATATTATGACAGAACTTAAGGCAAAGCAAATTCCAAAAAAACGAGGCATGGCGCAACCCATCTTTGGTTCAATTTTCCGTTTCGCAACCCATATATCGGACTGCCTCCGAGACAAAATCCAAGATGCGTCACAGTGCCCAAGTGAACCAACACTATCAAATTAACAAGCTATTCTGTCTTAAACTAAAGCCATATACAATGTTTTTATTCAACCCCGATAGATTTGACTTCATAAAAGATGCATGCCGTAGCAATATTTAATTTACACAATTAGAACACCAACCATCTTTGCCGGCCATTACTTCATCACAACTGCAGCAATGGGAAACAAAACTAAAGCTTGAAATTTGAAACAATCTGGGAAGTTCAATATAAAAACACATGACTAAAAACATATTCTAGAGCACCAAATTCCATCGTTTCCGGATGTCATTTGGTTGACAAAATAATCTCGCAAAGCTCAAGAAAATACGCTAGGCAAAACGGAATATGTTAAATTTATATTCTGGGTTTCATCTTTGTAACAAAAGCATGTTTTGTTGGCAAACCATAGACGAGTCCATAATGTCCAGGCGTGTCGTTTATTAACGGAACGTATAAAACATATTCAGTGCGAAATATGATCTACAAAGAATGGCATAGTTGTCATGGTATTGCAAACGCAACAAAATTGTTAATTCCACTAACACTTACCTAAATACGTCGTAAATATTGTTGAATATATTAAACCATTAGCCATAATAGCAGTAATAGATTGTAATTGCAACATATCAAATGTTAATCGCCCTCAAGCAAAAAATATTAAAAATAGTGCAAACTTCGCCATGTCATGTAAATAGCACAAAGTATTTGCAACAACGGCGCCCGAACCCTTTCTCTACGTTGTTCTTTTTTCTAACGATATAACGTGACGCCAGTCAGGATTACTTGGTTGTAGCTGAATATAAACTTTCCTACTTGGTTAATAATTTTCTGATTTTAGAGAGATAGTTATGTTATATTGTTTTATGCCAGCGGCATTTATATAATAGCAATTAAAATATTAGATAGCAATACAGAAGAAAGCGTGCATTTGAAATTAACGGTAAATAGCTGCTTGAAATATTTTGCAAATAAATATAAAGAAGGTCACATGACCTGGGTCGCATTGTTGTGCTAATACCATATTTTATAAAACATCAACTCGAACAATGAAAATAAGAATACACTATATAATTTTTGACAAAATGGATGCGAGCAATCGATTATCGATTATCGATAGCAGAACACTTGACTGTATGAGTTTTCCCAATACTGAAGCCAATTAGGACGGATGGTAACCACAATGAACAAGGACCATCAAAACATAAGTTAAGATAAATTACACATTGTCCATTTATGAATTATTACAAATATAAAACAGGCAAATTTTAATCTAAATGACAGATTGATACTAGTTTTGGGTTTGAACTCATATTTCTATGCAGATAATTCTGCAGTAGCAAGCTCAAGCGCTGAGAGCATTAGGTTAGTAGCATTACTTTAATTTATTTCGCCGTATCCTTGTGCATATGGATACCATAATGCAGACTACGAATATACGATTGCCATGGCTAATCAACTTTATATGTGACTTTAACATTTCTAATTTTTAGTTCCACGTTTCTAGCAATAAACAGTCTAAAAAAGCAGTAGAACAACCCAACAAGCCATATGAAATAAAGAATGACTGAGAGTTTAAAAATCTGATCAGAAGGGGCAATAGACGAGCCCAAATAGTGACAGCGCAGCACCAATAACCTGTGAGACCACAGGCCTGTAATCGTTGATGGAATCACTTTTCGGTTTTTCGTATAAACGCAACTCATTTGGTATGACAAAAATAACTTTGTCGAATATCAATAAAACATTGGACGTTTTCAATAGAAAATTTCGCGAATTTTTTGAAATGGTGAAAATCTGTAAAAAATTGCTGTCGCGATTTCCTAATACTAGCCTGTATATATTAAATATCGACAGATTTATTATTCCAAACTATCTTGCATATTATGGCGCTTCCAATATTTTCTATATTTAGCCACATGTGTCCGACACTGGTTAGCTTTGTGTAATTACTCCGGAAATATGCCTAAACTTTTTCACCTTCAAACCTTTTGGTAGTCAGAAGGGAAAAGTTGAATTCTTATGCGGTTTTAATGATGCTCGTCCTTGTAAAATAGTTGGCATTGGCAAACAACGCTGAATCTATATGGATGTAAGTGACATATGCACTGTGAATGTTTTCGAGAAATCCGATTAGTAGCTAAAATGTTATAGTTTGTAATAAAGAAATTTGTGCAGATTTGGCTATAAAATTTAAGGTCATCTAGGTGTCTTTCTTAGTACGTGCTTCGCAGTGATACAGGAACATATACAAAAATGCACTGAAACATAGCTTCAGGCAGAAACATATATATGAACGTCATTATAGTGCAAGTCGTGTGGCCTTTGGCGTACCTTATTAACAAAAATTAGGCAGTTCCCTCGATCGGTTCCTCGTTTCTTAATTATAACAGTGGATATAGATTATGTAAAGCAAAGTTACAAATATTAGCTATGAAATCCATTACTTCTCATGAAAATATCTTATTAAGTTAATTCCTTATGGAAATATCGCATTCATAATTTTCAATATTTTATGGAATATGTTATGCATTGTAATATTTGTCACAATCTATATATGATTCGTCTGTCGCGGCTAACGATATGTATATATAACATAACATAGCATGCGGGTATGTTCATTTTGAGTTAAAAATTACATAGTTAAAACCTATTTATTTCCCCAGTTAATGTCTGGTACATACATGCTCACACGGGTGTGGCATAGGGCGGTTAACCCCTGGTGCTTCGGCCCTCACCCTGACAGGTCACCCTAGTACCCTGGAGACGCCGCGGCCGTCGAGGCCATAAGTGCATTTCGCGGCGCCCAACGAGCCGTGAAGCCCCGCCCCTACCGCAACCAGCCTCAGGTGATACACCATGACCCTTGAGAGGCCGAAAGATCCGGCTACCCCTCCTGTTGCACTTCGGACCTCGGTTCTTGTATGGTCAGGTGTTACCTAGGGTGAACGCACGCTAATAACCCTAAAGCGGAAATATATCCCGCAATCTACAGTGAAACTGGTAATGGAACAGGTTGGATTGGTGAAGCTGCATATGAAGAGAATAAAATTTTCTAGATTTTGGCCAAAATATCAATTTCAACCCATCATACCACCAGAGTAAGTAATTCACAAGTGCTGTTTAATGGTATATGTTTTCCATGTGTTAGTAGATAATTGCCCCAAAATATCAATTTTTATGCAGTCGATCCGCCGTGACAATGTTTTGCAAGCCATATTTATAGTATACATAAGCCACGCAAGGTCATATCATTTGTGAAAAATTTAGTCAAGTCGACCCATATGTTATCTGGTTGCAGATGATCACATGCAAATTTGGAATATTTTTTAGCTTACAGTACTGCTTCTTCAGCCCACGGAGTGACAGATAAATATGTACGCATGAATATTTTAACTCTTAATCACATTAAATAGATAAAAATTGCCAAATCCATCAATCTTTTGATGAATTAGAACTGCTGAATTAATATAATCTTCTTTTACATGGAAGCGAAAGAGCAAAATTATATACAATTAATAAATATTTTGCACTTAAAATTAGGAACAGAATTTTTAGATTTTACTTAATATGTTACCACAGAAGTAAAGCCAGTGGAATGAATGGTATATATATGATTCGATGAGTTGTGATGTCATACTATTTTGTGCATAACTGGGTGTCTATGGCTGCTACTTTCGCTTTTGGTTTACTTTCAATCGTCATTTTTCGAATTAATGTTTGCTAGGGCCTGCGGTTTGTAAAATATAATTTTGGTATCTGATCCAATTTACCCCATTTGCAAAGCTCCTTTTTGTGAAGATAGCGAAGCCGAAGGCTCGATGCAAACGGTTTAGGAAGAAAAATGCCAAGAGGATCATTGCAACGAACCGATGGAACATATTAATAATTTTGACACAACATATTTCAAGGAATTTTGTGACTAATGTTCATGCCAAAAACAGTTTTGCGGTTATCCGGATAATCGCTTTCACTATATGCCCGCTTGGGTTTGTCTTAAACATATAGAAATAAAATATAAACAGAAATAAAAATTCTTTATAGCCAAACAAATCGGTACACGTACTAAATGTTTGGGATAAACAATATTGTCAAAACTGTTATATATTTGCTTGTACCGACTGTACAAACGGAAATGATTATCAGAAAACTAACTAAGTTACTAACAACCTGACTTCAAATTCAAGTAGCAAAATTAAAAACCATCACGTTTTAAGAGTTGATCTTTATTTGCTATAAGTAGGTAGGTGAATTTGTGACGGGCGTGAAAATTACATTAATTCACTCCGTCGGTAGTTTGTAAAAACACAGACTAGCCTTGCAGTTTGTCAGTACATAAACTAAATTATAATACTTTCAGCAGTAACTGATCAATGCTTTTCTTAAAAGTTTGAACAATCCATACACAATATCACATATTTATCATATTAGTAACATTTTATAATATAAATGATAAGTTTATCAGTTTGTCATGTTTTTAAATATTTTATTTGAAAAAAAGCGACGTGTACAAATGTAAGAAGAAACATATTAAGCTCTTAAGTATTAGTTAAATATGTAGATAAGAATCAGCTAGTGACCTCCTTTCAGAATGTTTAAGATCAATGTTATATTTTTTCATTTAATTTTCACTGTACGCAGTCGTTAAAGTAGTAACATTGACATTGCTGATTTAATTTTTCGCTCAAAAATTTATAATTTTTAAATTGTAAGCGGAAGATAATAAAAATGTGTCTTTCACGTAATAAATCATTCAACTGTCAAGTTTACAGCGAAACTTCTAGAAATGTCAGGAAATAACAAATTCCGGTTAAACCGAATCATCTATAGTAGTAAAACGGGCGACCCTGGCTGCGAAGCAATCGGTTTTGAGGCTAAGAGATGATTGTGGTCCAGAGGCTATGAGGGCAAAGCTGAAAACATGTTGCGACCCTTCCCTGAATTTCTCTGAGTCTTTCCTTCTACTAAACTGTCACCCAACCTTTGAACGCTTGAGTTTTTCCTTCTACTAAACTATCACCCAACGGTTTTAACCCATT
>JASANE010009265.1:0-14553 GCA_030248225.1 Trileptium ribeirensis | reverse complement strand
GTACTTCGTTCCATTACGTATCTGAAGATAAAATAACATTTGTGGTTTCAAATAAAATTACTGTTGCTCCTAACATCTTTTATTTAAACCCTGGGCACAAACTCTATAACTTCGTGGTCAAGTAAAATAACATTTGTGGTTCCAAATATCGCTACTGTTGCTCTTTACATCTTTTATTTAAACGTGGGCACAAACTCTATAACTTCGTGGTTAAGTAAAATAACATTTGTGGTTCCAAATACCGTTACTGTTGCTCCTAACTTCTTTTCATTGAAACACTGGACACAAACTCTATAACTTCGTGGTCAAGTAAAATAACATTTGTGGTTCCAAATACCGTTACTGGTGCTTCTAACTTCTTTTCATTGAAACACTGGACACAAACTCTATAACTTCATGGTCAAGTAAAATAACATTTGTGGTTCCAAATACCATTACTGTTGCTCTTAACATCTTTTATTTAAACCCTGGGCGCAAACTCTATAACTTCGTGGTTAAGTAAAATAACATTTGTGGTTCCAAATACCGTTACTGTTGCTCGTAACTTCTTTTCATTGAAACACTGGACACAAACTCTATAACTTCATGGTCAATAAAATAACATTTGTGGTTCCAAATACCGTTACTGTTGCTCTTACTTCTTTTCATTGAAACACTGGACACAAACTCTATAACATCGTGGTCAAGTAAAATAACATTTGCGGTTCCAAATACCGTTAGTGTTGCTCCTAACTTCTCTTCATTGAAACACTGGACACAAACTCTATAACTTCGCGGTTAAGTAAAATAACATTTGTGGTTCCAAATACCGTTACTGTTGCTCCTAACTTCTTTTCATTGAAACGCTGGACACAGACCCTATAACTTCGTGGTCAAGTAAAATAACATTTGTGGTTCCAAAAACCGTTATTGTTGCTTCTAACTTCTTTTCACTCAAATACTGGACACAAACTCTATAACTTCGTGGCCAAGTAAAATAACATTTGTGGTTCCAAATACCGTTACTGTAGCCCCTAACTTCTTTTCATTGAAACACTGGACACAAAAACTATAACTTCGTGGTCATGTAAAATAACATTTGTGGCTCCAAATACCGTTACTGTTGCTTCTAACTTCTTTTCATTGAAACAATGGACACAAACGCTATAACTTCGTGGTCAAGTAAAATAACATTTGTGGTTTCAAATAAAATTACTGTTGCTCCTAACATCTTTTATTTAAACCCTGGGCACAAACTCTATAACTTCGTGGTCAAGTAAAATAACATTTGTGGTTCCAAATATCGCTACTGTTGCTCTTTACATCTTTTATTTAAACCTGGGCGCAAACTCTATAACTTCGTGGTTAAGTAAAATAACATTTGTGGTTCCAAATACCGTTACTGTTGCTCCTAACTTCTTTTCATTGAAACACTGGACACAAACTCTATAACTTCGTGGTCAAGTAAAATAACATTTGTGGTTCCAAATACCGTTACTGGTGCTTCAAACTTCTTTTCATTGAAACACTGGACACAAACTCTATAACTTGGCGGTCAAGTAAAATAACATTTGTGGTTCCAAATACCGTTACTGTTGCTCCTAACTTCTTTTCATTGAAAGACTGAACACAAACTCTATAACTTCGTGGTCAAGTAAAATAACATTTGCGGTTCCAAATACCGTTAGTGTTGCTCCTAACTTCTCTTCATTGAAACACTGGACACAAACTCTATAACTTCGTGGTCAAGTAAAATAACATTTGTGGTTCCAAAAACCGTTATTGTTGCTTCTAACTTCTTTTCATTGAAACGCTGGACACAGACCCTATAACTTCGTGGTCAAGTAAAATAACATTTGTGGTTCCAAAAACCGTTATTGTTGCTCCTAACTTCTTTTCATTGAAACACTGGACGCAAACTCTATAACTTCGTGGTCAAGTAAAATAAAATTTGTGGTTCCAAATACCGTTACTGTTGCTCCCAACTTCTTTTCATTGAAACACTGGACGCAAACTCTATAACTTCGTGGTCAAGTAAAATAACATTTGTGGTTCCAAATACCGTTACTGTTGCTCCTAACTTCTTTTCATTGAAACGCTGGACACAGACCCTATAACTTCGTGGTCAAGTAAAATAACATTTGTGGTTCCAAAAACCGTTATTGTTGCTCCTAACTTCTTTTCATTGAAACACTGGACGCAAACTCTATAACTTCGTGGTCAAGTAAAATAAAATTTGTGGTTCCAAATAAAATAATTACTGTTGCTCTTAACATCTTTTATTTAAACCCTGGGCGCAAACTCTATAACTTCGTGGTCAAATACAGATTTGTGTAACCTTTTACTCATGTTTGCCCTAGTTGGTAATGCTGGTTTTTGCTGACGCGCTTTGTATACACGATTGCTGATTTGACTAAAAATAAATCATTCAAAGTTTGAACCTGTCACACCGTCAACACAGTGGTAGGCATATTAGGTGTAGCTGACAATTATTTTTATTTAAGGTGAAAACTTTTTATATTTACACAAAACTGCTCAAATTAATAATATTAGCCTTTGGTTTTTAAATACACATGTTTATGGGGAGATTATCCATCTTCAGGCATCGAAGATGCCATCTTCAGCGCCCCTGCCCCTGCCCGCAACCTCAGCGTCGCGCCGATCCCCGCACTGGAAGACTTAGCAGGCACCTAATGCAAACACTGAAGGCGCCGTAAAGACCTTCCTGCGACCGGCCGACCGTCCCTGGAAACGGCAAAGGCCGACGCCTCACCCCGCGCATCTGACTATACTTGCCTGAGCCCTTGAAACTAGAGCATGTACGGATTTTAGAATTAATCCTATGGCGTTGAAATTGAAATTGATGAAAAAACTCGCTGTACTTGTGCCGAGAAAATCTCAGTAGTAGCCCAATAAATGAAAAGCAAGCATACATTTATCCGTATGCTAAGACTAATGCATTGTTCACAGAGAAATGTGTACAGTGTAGTCGCTGCGCACTGCAGGCAAAATTTTTCACAAATGCTAAAAAACTGCTACAGAAATTATGTCACCTTAAAAATAACTGATAAATTAATTGAGCCACTTTTATGAACATGACACAGTTCGTGTAGCAACTTTTGAAGTTGTTGCAACAGAATCTGTAGCTATTTTCTTAAAACTGTTAACTAAATTTTGTGCTCCGGATAATTGCATTATTGCTGCAGACTAAGCTTCAAATTTTATATAAGGCTTAGACTAATATTAAAACTGAGTCTGTGGACTGCCGCCCACAGTTTTAAGCTATTTTTTCAAGAAATTTGTGGAGGGTATGAGTCATTGTTAGCATATGTATGAGTTTTTGTTGGTTATTTTAGACAAATTTTAGCACAATTCCTAATTCGTTTGGAATATGTAGCTTATCTCATTCATGCCGCATTAATTGCCACGATATTCACTATGGTTTTCAATCATAAAACAACAATATCAGTGCTATTAATTGTACTATTATAGAAAAATTACCTAGCTTACTCAAAGAGATTTTTTCCTCAACGAGGCAAAACGGAAATTTTAAACGAACAGCTGACCCTGATAGCCTGGCTTTGAAATTAAGTTACAGTTAAATTTGCTTTTCCTGTAAATTAATTATATCTGCGTTTACCCTATGCGGTACCAGACTTTAAAATTGAACACAAAACGCTGTAATTCCTGAGCTCAAAGACTATGATACACGTATGCTATGGTATGATGGTGACAATGGTAGGTGTCAACTCTAAAACCTTTTCATATGTTGTCAAGGGTATACCTTTAAGCAGGATACGCCATAAAATCAACAATATGAAAAATCGAAACTTGATGCTATAATAAAACAGACAATTACTTAGCTGACTGGTGCTTGGAAGCCGACTGACCTTCTATATGTAATAACGGGACGCAGCTGCATGGCACAACTTCCTAACACCATGCCCATACGACCCCAGCTATCATAACCTCAAGGCTGGACCGTAAATTTTGCGATTTGGCCACTTTTCTTGGTCAGACCCAAGAAGTTACGGAGCTTAGCAGGCCGCAGGCGCGCTCCACGAGGTGTGTTCGGACCCCGCCCGATTGTTTGCGCACGTGTCTAGCATTCCTGTATGATTACTGAGGTCCCCCAGGGAGATTGACATCGAAACCTGCTCACAGGTCATAATGTCCAATCGATGTTCCCTATACTGGTCTGAAAGAAGTTGTTTGGTCTGCCTTAATTTGAAGTGAGATTGTGTGATAATTTGGTTTGCAATGTAAATTTTGGATTCAACTCGCTTAAATCACTGTCGAACACTTCAACCGTATGTAGCCTATGTGGCCCCCACAGGGTTCCGACACTTCCTGAGAGTTTAACGTCGGACGATCTACTTAGTAACGGGATAGCTCTTTGCACTCGTATGCGATGATGGAGTTTTCCTAGCAGATTTGGCCGTAGATCTGAATACGATGCTTCGCGAGCGACTCCTGTGGATCATTTTGTGGATTTCTCTCACAACAGTTTCATTGATTTTCTATGCTGACACTGGTGGCGAACCGTACGCCTCAGAACTTGGGATATTCTCATCCGCAGGCCGTGGCACGTAGGACTGGCCGATCCAATCGTACGCACGTATTGCGCTTCTTAATCGAATGACACAGGACGCGGTTGGTTACTTTTCAAAGCTTTTATTTCAACTACATGTACAATTGCACGGATCAGGGGCAAAACAGTCAATATAATTATCAGCGGTATCATAATAAACTAGCTGCACCATAGGTGGGAGATTACATGTGGCTCGACGCAATTTTGGGCCTACTCCTATTGAGGGGCACAGAGCGAGAAAGGGCCCAACTAGACGGGGCATCAGAAATCTCTATCCCAACGCTCAAATATTAGCTTCGTTCGTGCGGCTATGGGTTCCAGAACAAAGATGCGCTACGAATATGCTTCGAAACTGGCTCTGCGCAGCGCGCGGCGCTACCATGGTGCACCGGCGAATGAGGTGCATGCCAGGGTACCACAAAATCCGCGTGGGTAAATCCCTATGAATAAGAGATGGTGCAACTCGGTGCGTGATTACGGGCACCAAACAGTGTAGTGCCGTGAATATTAGGGTACAGTACAGATCAATACATGGTCACGAACATAGCAAAAATCAGTATAGGGCTACAATATTACAACGGCTACAATACAGACATAGGTAGGATTGCAATCACTGAATTGAGATGCAAGGTGCAATCGGAACCATCAAATATGCCGAAACTCTGTTCGTGTGCCTTGTGATCTGTAACTCTGTCTACCGTCCCTATTGAGCCTATCACATAGTTTACCATTAGGGCAGGTGTGGTGCCATACGCGAACTACGACAGTTCCGACGGCTAATCGTACTCAGGGTGGCGTATTATCCTTAGTTTACCAAGACATAATACCATAGCAGCATTGCCTTCAATTTAAATGTATTCCATCTCCCAAATAGAAAATTAGACTGCCCCCTCTCCACAGAAATCAGCAAATGGTTGTAGCACGGCGATGAAATGAATTTCGGTGGTGGAACACACCCTGAACTAAATTATACGTGCCGTGGGCGCGGTTTTGAACACGCGGAGGGGTCGCCCCTACCTACAGTTTCAACGACCTAATCGAGTGGCGGCGAGGCTGTGCCGTCCTTGGCGATCTCCTAGGCGAGCAATGCTGTCGTTCTAATAGCTTAGACGGGTGATAGGGGCTGTCCCGCAGTTAGGACTTGGTTTGCACTCTGTGATGCGTTTGGCATTCATGTATGGGGCACGGGACGCTCTGGGATTCGGTCCATATTTCGACAGTTGTCGTAGTTTCCTAGGCCTAGCTTGCTAACCCTGCACGGTTCGTTAGGCAAAAGGGACACGGGGAGTTTTGTCCTTGGACGCGTCTGCGTCCATTTTGGTTGGCGTTCCTTGGTTTGTTTGTCTCTCCTTTCTTTTTCCCCTTGTTGTCGTTCTTTTGTTTTGTCTTTTCCCTGCGACTCATCCTATGGCCTTAGTATACTGTGTACGCTGCAGTTGTACAGCGTCTCGACTGCACTATCGAAATCGTGCAGTCGAGTTGTCATCGACATATTAGTTGGTTCTCCTAAATATGTATAGTCGAGTGGATAGTGCGAAGGATAAAGCCCTTGAATTCACCTTGCAGGATAGAGTCTGAAAACTGGGAAATGGAAAAGAGAAAGAGAAAAAAGGAGAGAAGTAACTCGGTGCATCCATAGCACATAGCCTCAAGGGCAACCAGGTATAAAATAAAAGGACGGCTAAACTCAGCGATCAACTCGCTCCAGAGAAAAACGGGGTTTTGCACTTGTTCGATTTGGGGTCAAAATGATTCGAGCAACGGGGTAATTTTGTTTTTTGGACTTATGATATTGGGTATTTATTTTGAGGCGGGAGCACAGGAACGTGCCTTTAATGGATGCACAGTAACCGGGGATGGCGTCTGGCCATGCCATCGGTTCACTTTTGTAGAAAACGATTGCTCAGGCCTTAGGCCCAAAACCTAGACTATCTATATGTATTACTGTGAACTTTTGTCATTTTGATAGATTAATCGAAGTAGTTCCAAGGGAGACTAGTGTAAAGCCGTGCCTTTAATTGAGTTGCTAGCGAACGGTGTCATAAGGGCTGTCGGGATCTCGGACGGCCGGAGATATTGCCCTTTTTCCGGCATAGTCGGATAACACGGGGAACGGGGCGGTCGCCTAGGATTGTTTCAGTTGGTTGTTCGGGGTTCCTGTCTGCTTGAAATGCCTACCAAATGGCTGATCTCTAGGCAATGATCTTATAGCTTTTAATAATAATCGAACCAGATACTGACATAAATGAAAGCAAGGTAATCAGATTAAAATAGTACGCAAAAATCGTTTCTGGCGGAAAGCAAACACCTTATGCTCAAGCTGAGATACTTAGAATTTGTTCAATCTTTTATGTTCCCAAATTTTCTTGGCTCATTTGGATAAACGAAATTTTGGGGCTTCCTAATGCCCAACGGAGGCTAGTCCTCCTTTCCTAACCGTTATGTCTGTTCGAGCTCAAGCACGGCATGAGCGTCGAACGGTCAACTAAGCTATAAATTTGGAAACAGTAACTGTAAACAACGAAGCAATTCTCTACTGTTAAAACTTATACGCATTGGAAATTTTTACCGTGGTCAGCTCAAGAAAATTTGATATCCCTAACTCAAGAGCGGCAAGTCATGTAAAACATGGACGAGAGGCGTCCATTTTAATTTGTACTATCTAAGACCACGGGGAATCAGAAGCACTTCGACCTTGGTTCCTACAACTCACTGCCGTCCCGCGCAATCGCCCACAATGCCCAAAACGGAACTCGACTTGAGGAGGTTTGTCAAGGAACTCGTAAAAATGTAGCAAGTCGGCTGGGAAAAGGGGGGACGTCTAACGACAGACGTCAAGTCCACCTATCGGGTATGAGGCGGTGCTACTGTCGACCAAAACTCTATGAACGGCCTGTCACTGTTACATCTGGGGAAAATAAACCCCCATGATCCACGATAACCTTGTGTTACTTACAACCTTCGATCCGGGGTAGCAGTTGCCATCCCCATTTGCGAGGTAAAAGGTGTCTGCGCGGGTCGTCCATTGGTCGAATCCCATTCCGAACGCGAAAAACGGAAGGCACGAGAAAGCAAAAATTATTGCGAAAGCATACAACAAAAACTCTAGCGTCGAAGCCGGTCAGTAAAGTCGACCGACCTCCGCGCTGCCGAAATCGAACTGATTCCAAAAGTCGCCGCGTTGGTCGTAACCTCAAATTTTTCGCCTATATTGGAGGATAGCGAATTTGTCGCCATCCAATCGCTGACGATTTCTTGAGGCCACTTTTTTGAGTTCAAACCCGGGCGCCCAATTAGAAAATTCCCCAAATTTTATTTTTGACAGGTATCGTAAACCCTGGGTCCCCTTTAGAGAGAGTCTGCTTCAATCGAAATCGCCGACAGCAAGTTTGAACCCTGCAAATACTCGGAGGTCAGACATGTGCGAATTTGACCCGAATTTTCTTGAAATTTTGAACCCTGTCCCATCTGTATTTTCAAATTCACGTCAATCACCTTAAAATTTCTTACCCAAAACCCATCACTCAAATCTTTTAAACCTCTTACCCAACCTAAATCGTTCGTTATTCCCCAACTGTCCCACAAAAGTGATTGAATCACCTGTCGAATTCGAAACCAGTAAGTCGACTTATGTATGGGAATGGTCGGACTAAACTAGGAATTTATCCTAGTTTCCGGTCAATTTCGTCTTCATGTCCCCATTCATCAAATTTTGTTGGCTAGCTCGTATCTATGAAGCTTAACTACTATTGTTCGGCGAGTTAGCGGTCATATCCATCATATGCGTAAGCATCCTAAAAGTCCAACTTTGGGCTAAATTCCTCCATCAAACCCATGGATTAACTTGCAAACATTGCACGCTTAAATGTCGGCTCGTGAGATAAAGCCAAACATTCCTTTTTGACACGTTTCCAGGTGTCGTGGCAGAGTGTATATAAGTGTCCCATGGGGAAGGTGACGGGAACGAACCTATCTTGAGGTTCGGTATGCAACATATTCCCAGGGACTCTCAACGAAAAGGAGCTCCTGGTCGGGGGCCTCGGGAACCCACTGGAGGGCCCTAAACACACCCCATTCCTTCCCAAACGTCTACGTCCAGTCCGTCCGTAAAACTTATAAATTTAGCACAATTTTGTATGTAGTGTCCTCATCCGTCCTGTTTTTAGTCATGTCCTCATATATACACATATATGCCCGAACACGTATGTTGTATACATACCTATATATATATACATGTATATATACACACAAATACTCATAAACACACAAACACACAACACACGGACGACCTAAGCGACAGAAATGTCGCTCGAGTTCGCAACTGAAGCACACAATACAACCACAACAACAACAACAACAACAATAACAACCGACCAAAAAAGTCGGTTAGAGAACGAAAAACAGAAAGCGAAAAAGGGCAGCGAGGACACGGAGAGGAAAAGAAGGGGCACCGGAAGGGGAATCGGGACAACGGAAATACCGGGGTTTTTCGAGGGACTGGGGTGAGATTCGGTCCCGGGACGAAGAAGGGGGCGATCGATCCCAAACACAAGGGGTTGGACGTAGTAGCGGGTCGGGACCCACATATGGGTTCCGACATCGTTGGACTCGTCCTGGAACGGCGATTAGAACGAGGGGTGGTTCCCTTGTCCGAAAGGCAGCGGTTAAAGGGATAGTAAAATCACCACGGATAAAGAGAGTGCCGAAGGTGGTGGGTGCGTTTCATCGGCTGTCCCGAGTTAATGGGCAGCGAGAATTAGTACGCCGGGTATATTTGGAAATGTTTCGACGCGGCGAACACAATGAGGGGCGGTTTGCCTAGGCTCAATTCAGGAATAAATTTTCGGGTGTTTTGTACCCACGTTTAGTTAGTATTCCAAATTATGGGCACTTTAGCGGTTTATGGCGGGCTAGCGAGAAGTCGGGTGGTGGCCCGCCGTATATTGTTGTGTTAACCGGAAGCGGGCGAGTAGAATGAGGGTTGCATGTGCACATTTAAAGTCAGGGATCGAGTATGGAGATATTGCACAACAGACAAGATTTTATGTCAAATTTTCGTAGTGTATTATACAAAGATCACGAAACAGACAGATAAGTCATATGACAGCGGGATGACTGGTTAGGTCGAGACCCGCCTGGTCTCGTTAGATGCCTCAATGGGTAGTCTACTCAAGGGCGTGCGCAATTCCGGTCGATGATTCTGCGACAACAAGAAAGACCGGTTACTATGGCGCTAATCAAGCGGTTTTGGGGCGTTGAGGACGAGGGAGCACAGAGATCTCGCACCGTAGACCGATGCCGTGGAAAAAGAGATGATTTGTCCGGTGGGGCGGGAAGAAGAAAATACCGGGGCGCGAAAATCAGGTATATAAACACACATATATATACATATATATACATATATCTATACATATACCTAAGTTATCAGCCAAACTTAGCCTAAGTAGTGGCTGTTAGCTTCCACTTGATGTGGTCGTTCCTCTGATTTAAAGTTAAATCCTGGTGCGAGTACGGCCATTTCGGCCTCAACAGGATACCCGTGAAACTCTTTGTCGAAAAGAACTCGGGTCGTTTTCCCGAAATTGAAGCCGTTAGACGGCTACGGGCCGACAAACGAGCCTGGCGGCCGTCACTTCCGAATGGTCGGGCACTACCGTACCCCTGATTTAAGCTTTTGGCTTTTCGTTATTTCCGTGACCATGGCGACGTGTATTGCGCGCGACCATGGTTACATATGTTGTTCAGCTTGCGTAAATTTGATCATTAGCGTGCTAATAGTCTAGCTCGATTAATCGATGGTCTCCTATCCCCGGACAGTCACAACTCTGAAGTTTCAACGCGGAAATAGGGGCAAATGGTCGAGTTTCGTTCAGGTTTCCTATCTCGACGCCGGTTAAAGACCCGATCACCTCCTCTTCGTTTTAGGTTTGAACCTTTACCCCAATCAAGCTTCCTGTGGGCTTAAGTAAGCCCTCCCAAAATGATGCACGATTATAAGATAAGACATGCAATGGCAATTCATGATATAAATGGCAAAAGTATATATATACATACGATATATTGATAAGCAACACAATTAGCAGCGACCATGGGACCATGTAGCATACCCTTACTGTGTAAGTTCCGTTCCCACAAGCCATGTCTTGTTCGATTTGAGGTGCATTCGAGTAATTTTATCACCGAAATCTTTCAAAACGCAAGTATCGGGCCGGAACAGACGTGTTACATATATGCTATGTAATTTAAACAAGGATTTGTTGGAAACTGACGAACCGATATCAGCAACCTCGACGGTTTCACAAAAAGAATTTACTAAAACCTCCGTTTTAAGATATTTACAAACTCATACAAAAACTGGCTTCATTCCGGATGTTCATGTGCTTTAGTACAATGTGATATAAATTCATTGTATATACTATGGCAAATTAAATTAATAACCCAGTGATCTTAGCGCAGCATCTAGTTTTAACGCTTTAAACTACAACTTCTGTAATTATTGTCAAAATCTAATTTCGATTCGTCTTGCATCAATTGACACGACGATAACTATAGTTTTGGGTTTCATTTTAATATATGAAACAATAATACAGGTGCGTTTTTTAATTTTCCTGCAGTTTCATTACCTAGCTTCTTGCAAGGCGCTCCTGTCCCAAAATATATACTACAATAACTGCAAAAAATATTGTAAATGCAATATGCTTTCTAATTCTTTTGACAAATTGAAAATCGGACTGGAAATGCGACGAGATCCACGAAAAATCAACGGAACGTGCGTTGTAAGCTATTTGCAGAGCAGAAAGCCTTGTTTAAGACCCGGTGTTGAAGCAGAGTTATATCGATTGCTTGGACAAAGTCTTAACACAAGCTTCACCATCGTGAGTAACGATATCAAACACTACAATACAGCCTCAATTGTTCATATGCTACATAATCAATCAGTAACAGTTTCGGATTCTACATTTCCATTTGGTGATCCAAACGTTTGCAACAATCTTCGATGCATTAGTCCACCAGCTGAATATGTAACTTATTACGTTGCTATTCATCCGCATCAACCCACATTGCCAACAGCGGAGCTATTCTTGATTCAAAATTTGGAGGCACTAGCGCTAAATGTAGCTTTGACAATTGGGATTATTGCAATTTTTTGGTCAATGTTCAGCCGTCATATTCCTTTAATTAAAAGATGTAAAAATACATTTCCTATCTCATCATCAAACTACAACAACAAAACTCCTAAACTATTATATGGAACCCGCGATATGGTATACGAATTTATATTTCGACGCCGTAAACTTTCTTCTCTACGTTTGTCAGGAGTACCTCGTACAATTGTAGCAATTGTAATGCTGTGGGAAATTTGTGTAATAGTACCAATTCAAACGTATAAACGCAATATAACCCGGTATCTTTTGCCAGTTAATTTCGATCAAAATAATTTCGGAACTCGAACAGCGGTTGCGGTTAATGCATTGTCAAATCGATACGAATCCAAGCAATATACGTGGTTAACGTATAGTGAACGTTCGATGTCACGTCGCAAATTACGGCAGCATAAATGGATTTTACGCAATCGGAAACTTTTTCATATTTGGACGCACCACAAAAGAGCCAAAATTAAAGCGTTTGATAATGGAAATACGCTATGGCAATATTTGAAAAATTCACCTGGTACACTTTATTTTACCGAATTTGTATCGCGGCGCCTAAAAACTGCGATTCATGGAGTTAAATTAGAAGATAGTGTCCAACTGTACTGTCTGGCTATGTGATGGCTCCAAATGTATCTTATGTCCTACGGAAAAAATATCAAGCCACATGGAACTTATTAATTGACAACGGTGTACATATAGGTATTTTTAAAAAATATTTTTTCGAAGTTTATTCAGAACGCAGTCGAGTGATACCATCGTTTCGTACAAAAGCGTCTGACTCTATGAAAACCGTTCACGTCAAAAATATTTCTTTGGTTCTCGTTTATGGGTATGGAGCTGCATTTTCAGTCATACTAATTGAGTTAGTCTATCAAATATACAGAAGCACCGCCATCGATAAATTTCCGACAACCTCGAATATTGGGATTTAATTAATAAAATCTCAGAAAAGACACAATAAGGGATACTGACATCTAGCTATGTAATAAAAACAGCCATATATTAACCACCACAAGATATAACGGGGAAGCGATTAGTGTAAATTGTTTCGGATCGTTGGCGTCTCACCTTTATCTTACACACAGCCCACGGCAGTAAAACGCATAACTAGGCGATAATATGTTTGCTACAAAACATCATTATGCATCATTTACGATAAGATGCGTGCGCGTGGTCCTAATTATGTCACGCGTTCAACTGCACTAGTTCAGCTGCACTATGGTCCAGCCTGACTATATTGGTACAAATCGACAGCCTAGCTAAGCCAGTTGTGACTAATCCCGGGTTCGTCTGGACTATGTGTGACAAATGAAGGGTTCAACTAGACTCTATAGAACATATGATTTATTCAGTGTGGACAGCATTTGTTTTCGCATTTAATATTAAAGTAATCGGAAAGCTTGTTATCTGTATTTAAAGTTCTTTTGTTATTTGGGGTGCGACATAGTGTTTGACAGTTTCGTATCAATGGTATTATGTATTTCAATTGATAACATAGCTGCTGCATTTGGTTTTATTGCGTAGCTAACCTAGCTAGTTGTTTCTACTACGCATTTTCGTTTGTGTTCTGTTTCTTCGTTCATGTCCTTCATTTTTTGTTTCTTGAAACGAACGTGTAAATTTTGATAACCTAAAGGTTGTTTTATCTAAAAATTGACGTTGTGTGTAATAACTATGCAATGGAGCCTTAGAGATTTACATTCATTTATTTGGACCTTAAGAATGGTTTCCCAATCAAGTTAAAAACGTTAAAAAGCTAACTATAGTTCAATTTTTATAGCTATACATGGTTTCATCACCTGTTTGGTATATATCAGCTTTATATGACTGCGATTTCACCCAGGGACAGTTAACTTATCGAACGCCTTTTCATCTACACACATAGGTAAGAGGTCGTAGTTTCGAATGCCATCCAGGGGTAGGGTTTAGTAAAAGACAGGTTTTGCAGAATATAACTGTCTACTATGAAGTCGTGCAGAAGTGTTTCATTCGGTAGAGCGACTGCTTGCAGATCCGAACGTGGAAGGTAGTCGGTTTGGATCCCACTCCAGCCCAACGTCTCAGATGGCTGTTTTCCACATTTCTTCAACATGCAGCTGTCGCTCGGCCCAAACAAAAATTGTTTATTCACGCGAATCTAGTACTGGAAGGCCAAATTCTAGAGCTGTATTGCCGCACCTAGCAACATATCTACGGCGCCTCTCACCTCACATGCGTTTGCCTGACGGCCAATGGCTAATAAGTGTAACAGACCGTTCATCGAAAGTCAGTTATCGGTAGCATTAGTTCACACGCCATAGGTTGACCTAACGTCCGTCAGTGGACGCCCCGTTTTACATGCTGACTTGCTACACCTTTACAAGTTTCTTTACAAACCTCCTTCAGTCGAGTTCCGTTTAGAGCATTGTGGGCGATTGCACGGAAGGTATTAAATTGTAGGCACCAAAGTCGAAGTCCTTCTGATTCCCCGGGGTCATAGGTAGGATAAAACACGATGGACGCCGCTCGTCCATGTTTTACATGACTTATCACTCTTGAGCTAGGGCTATCAAAGTTTCCTGAGCCGACCACGGTAAAATTTCCCAACGAAACCATAGGGACTTGCTTGCTTATTTTTCGACTATGGTTATGGTTTACAAATTTATAGCTTAGTGGACTGTTCGATGCTCACGCCGCTGTTTGAGCTTGAACAGTCTTCGTAGTTGAACGGAAGACTAGCCTCCGTCGGGCATTAGGAAGCCCCCAAAATTTCATTTATCAGAACGAGCTAAGAAAATTTGGGGAACACAAAACTGAACAAATTTTAGGACCTTCAGCTTGAGCATAAGG
>JASANE010009264.1:0-21577 GCA_030248225.1 Trileptium ribeirensis | reverse complement strand
TTTTGTCGTTGCTACTCGTTCAGTTGCGTATTGTTCAAAATAGAAAAGTCGTACATAATTTATCAAATTGCGTTATTACAGGTAAATGTAGAGCTTAGGTCATAGGATGCTTATTATATCTGTGTCGTCGTCACCATTTTACCACTAAATGCATCAATAGTATGAACGACACAAATAAGGTTATGCTTGATCGCAGTCTTCGTAAAAACGATTGTAGCATTCTTTTTCACGACTTTAGTTTGTAAAAAGTTACAACCGGATTGATTATGTTTGTTATTTTTTTAACTCCTGACAGTCTATTAATATAAATTCTCCAAAAACAAACCAACACGCACATTATTCTGCCAAAATAGTGCGGCTAATGCTGTTGCAAACCATTATTTGTCGCAATAATTCTCAAACGTTTCTTCCATTTTCGTGACATATTGATGAGTGCGGGTAATTTCAGATTTTTGGTTCAGAAGCATCTCCAACACTTTGGAGAATATGAACGATTTTGGCAAAGAATGTTAATTTATTGGTTAACTTCCACTGTAAAAGGTGCTGCTAGATATATCCGACTTTTAGGGGTTAACATTGTGGTTCCTACCTTTTTGACCTTTTAATGTTTTGACCTTTTTCCTGGTTTTTTAAATGTCATTTATTATGGAATTGGCTCCACTATTACCCGGCCGACAAACGCCAGTCGTGATGGCTCACATATGTTTGTAGCTATTTGCTGATATTTAAATTACAATAATTTAATGTTTTATTCCTTAAATAATTATTGTGCACCCGGAAAAGCTTATAATACATAATTTTATGTTACCATTGATACAGAACTAATAATCTTTTTGCGAAATGGAGGACATTGTCCAATAAACCAAACTTGGATGATATCTGTTATTTGTTTCGGTAATGAATTTTTAGACTGATATTCCAATTTTAGGTTGACTAAACGTATATTTTTGCTTTTCCAAAACAAAATATATAAATATTAAAACTGTATAGCGTCGCAAAAATCATTACTATTGTTTTTACTCGTTTGCTCTGAGGTTGTTCGTTATTAGTGCCCACCGAGCAATATAAGGTATGAAAAAAGTATCTCGATCCAACTATATGTGTCGTAAAACGCTGTACCATTTGCTAAATACCAATAATAGCCGAATTTGGAAGGTCCAAATTGGTTTTCTTAAAAAGCAATCTACGCTCAAAGCGGGTAACATCACATCGTTTCTTTGTATTTAATTAAAATTTGGTAAAATGCTGAAATGCCATGGACCGTTGTGGTGGTGGTGTTTGGTTAGTGTTTGTAACAAAAGAAAATACAATTTTTGCACGAAATTAAGTTTTGTTCGGGCTTATTTTAAGCGGTTATTTCATGTAAAGGCGCTGCGGCGTGATGAAAACGATATAAGTTGCCTAAAAAGATGGGGATCAATTTATATATTTGGTTGAATAATACTGTTCCGTTTAAATGATTTAAACATTCCATCGCGAACATGGAATAAGAGCAGTACTCGAAAATACCACACATGTGTTCCTACAGACTTTCCGCATTTACTGCATTTCAGAATCAACTGTCCTAATAATTTTGCTTTAATGTGAACATCTATAAATTCTTAAGGATCTTGGCGTCGGAACATAGAAACCTAGCAGCGATACAATAAGAAATATAAGCTATAAACAGGCACTTGAATGCATGATGACAGCACTGTCTCTCCATCTTCCTTTTTTTTACTGACGGATGAAAAGATCCTAAATGATGAATATAAAATGAGCAACTTCACCATCAGCTGGCCGAATAACTGGACCATAAGGTAAAAGCTGTAGTGAATTTGTATGTTAAGCTATAGCGCGCGAATGGTCCAACATTTCCAGGCATATTATTTAAAAAAATATGTATAAAAAGAGCAACCGCCATCAGCTGGCCGAAAAACTGGATCAAAAAGAAAAAGCAGTAGAGAATTTGTATGTTAAGCTATAGAGCGCGAAAGGTCCAACATTTCCAGGCATATTATTTAAATAAAAATTGTGTATAAAATGAGCAACTTCACCATCAGCTGGCCGAATAACTGGATCATAAGGTAAAAGCTGTAGTGAATTTGTATGTTAAGCTATAGCGCGCGAATGGTCCAACATTTCCAGGCATATTATTTAAATAAAAATTGTGTATAAAATGAGCAACTTCACCATCAGCTGGCCGAATAACTGGATCATAAGGTAAAAGCTGTAGTGAATTTGTATGTTAAGCTATAGCGCGCGAATGGTCCAACATTTCCAGGCATATTATTTAAATAAAAATTGTGTATAAAATGAGCAACTTCACCATCAGCTGGCCGAATAACTGGATCATAAGGTAAAAGCTGTAGTGAATTTGTATGTTAAGCTATAGCGCGCGAATGGTCCAACATTTCCAGGCATATTATTTAAATAAAAATTGTGAAACCAGTTAAATTTTTTTATAAATATTTAAGTTTTCCTCAACTTTAAAGTACTTATTTTGCCCGCTGAGATTAATAATTTATTGTTTTTATACATCTTTATTCTTCTCTAAGTTTTAGTATTTCTTTAATATATTGCTAACTATGTATATTGAAAAAATATCATTCGGAAAACCTTTGCCATAACTGTAAGATTAACAGTTGACTTTGTTTGGTACTATAAACCTATTTGTCAGAAGCTACTGTGAATCTTACGAGATAACACTGGTCAGTTTTAGGTTTCTTACAATTTTTTTTCTGTCAAAATAGATCGTCGATGCAACGATAACTGTCTTTTGATAGTTCAATGGGGTTCTTCAGCTTTTACAATCTTTGCTTATACTGCATTATTTAGCGATACAATTTTGTTGTATAATGCGGAATGGTTAATAAATAGGCTCCTATAAATGGACAACTACGTCATTATTTTACGCACTAAATGTTCGCTGGAGGAATTTTAGAAAATTCATATTTTTTATTATTCATTTCTTCAGCCCCTTGAATGCTAATGAAAATTGCGGATGCCGTTTCATAACACAAAAAGTTTACAGTATCTCGAAGTTTCCGGCAAAATTTCATGATTTCCTTGCCCAATTGATACAGGTTTATTGTAAAAACCCGAGCAGTATCTATCAGTGCGCCTCAACAATGCATTATGATATAGGTTATTTCCAGGACGTCAGCATGTAATGCATGATACGATTTTCCAAAAGAACAACAAAAATATATTTAATTGGGCCTCAGTAATGCATGAAGCAGTTTCACTAAGAAGTCATCGTAAAGTATTGTCGGGCTCCAGTATTGCCTAACACAGTAATAAATTCCAAGTACTCTGGTATAATGTGCCTGAGTAATGCGGCGTTTACGTTATACGTTGCCCACCACGCGGAAGTTTTGTCCACATAGAGCCTGCGTAACACCGTTAACGATAAAACATACAGAACACCAACACTATATTGTAAGCAATTATATATGGTGTTTCGGACACCATCAGCACATATGTATGGTGTCATGGACACCCTGAACTTCTAGCTAGCGGTTATAAAAATCCTATGGGAAGATGCCTCTATACAGTACACACCTGACCATCCATTTTCTACGCAAAAACGGAGTTTTGGATATTAAATTCCTGATATTTAATTTTCACTACTTTTCCCCTTTTTTAACACTCTAAATAGGGGTGGAGGAGACCCCAGTGTGTTTTAGGTATCGCGCGACCTTTACCGCTGTATTGTTGATTGCCTTCACCCTCGATGGGTTGGGAGGATAAGGGGGGGATTCTCTCGTGGGCGTTTAGTACCTTAACCGCCGATTATGCGCGCTATGTGTTTCCAGGATTTGAAATACGTGAGGCCCCGAATTGAAGGAAAAGGTTTTCTTCGAAGAACTTGATTAGTACTATTGTACCTCGGTGTACAAAGTTGGTAAATGAAATACTGCTCTTAATACCATGGATTTTTACTTGACAGAAGTAAAAACGCTACCAATATCTTACATCATATGGACACATAATTAGATATTGAGGACAACATTGAGGATACATCCACAGAGGTAATTTGTTCGGAATAATCTTAAATGCAACTATCGCAGTTATGTTTTACTCAAAATTTTATTTTGTGTTCTACAGTAACATTTTATCAGTCTGCATGATATTGTCCGGCCTATACCAAACTTTTTAAGAAATGCATAATTATCAGGTTGAAATGAAATAGGAACTAGGCATAGGCATCGGATAATAAATAGTTACCACAATACCCTAGATAATTGAGCCGACTGAATTACCCAATGACGCTTAGCGTATTACTTAGTTACTCATATTATAGAGAAGATGTGCCTGACGAGGGGTACGGACAGTTGCCCACCGGACAGTTGCCCACCCGGATATTTTATTGCCCCATGATGTTTAACATTTGGTTAATGCACAGTTCCTCGGTTACCCTACTTTGCCCTGTGTGTGACCATAAGAGCAGATACAAGATGCACCCGGAATAAACCTAAAAACATGTGACATAAACTTGGTACCAAAAACGAGAGTTTATTCAACATAATATATTAATATATATACATATTATACAGTGAGCACACGTTGAATTATTTTTGAGTAGCTAGCCGGTGGCTGTCGCTGTAGTTTGGAGTAGCTACGTTAATTCGCCCCTCTCCTCTTTTGTTCTTGTTGTTTCTTTCTTTTGTGGTTTCGTTTTTTCTTTTTTTTTTCCCTTGTGTGTGTTTTTTCTTTGGTTTGGGTTCTTTGTTATTAGTCAGATTTTGTTCGTTTTGTTATAGTGTCGGGATGTTGGGGCGCTCTTGTTTCTCTTGCATATTTTTAATTTTTTACGTAATGGAACGATACGCTCTTCAAAAGGTAATTCGAAATTATGTCTCGAAGTCTTGTCGAATGTTGGGGTGGACGCGGGCTGGTGTTTGGGTGTGGCTACATGCGTCCCCCTATTTTTTTCACCTCTCTTCATCGTTGTTCGTTATCTTCTTGTTGCTTGTCATTTCTTCTTCTCTTGTCGTCCAGAACCATCCCAAGCAACCGGCCCTTTCTTTCTTATTCTTGGTTCAGAAAAATCAAAAACACTGCGTTTCATCCAAACCCTACATCTGTTACGGAGGATTTTGAAATTGCTACGCGCCAGTCAATAAACGCTGTTTTCGGACTCCAGATACAGATTAAGTGCTGCTTCTTTCACCTTACACAGTCCACATGGCGAAAAATTCAAGAGCTGGGATTGGTTACAATGTATCGTGATGATAACGATATCAAGCAGTATCGTGGTATTCTAGATGGCATTGCATTTTTACCGTTGGACCGCGTTGAAGTGGGAGTAATGCCTCATGAGTTGCAGAACCTGCTAGAATATTTCGATCAAACATATGTCACTGGTATCTATCGTGCAGCAGATGATAACTGGATACTTCGCATTAGGCGGGTACTTCCGCTTTTTCCACTGACCATTTGGAATGTAAACACAACTACATTGGACAACAGAAATCGAATGAATACCTCCTGTGAATCGTGGAATTCCGACATTAACCAACTCGTCGGACGCGCGCATCCTATGTTTTTCACTATGTTGCAATCTCTTCACCGCGACTGTGCGGTTGTCAAAACTATCATAATGCAATATCGGAATGGCCAAATTGATCCAAAACGTGGGAAGCTTGGAACGCGACAATTTCAAGCCCGTGTGCACTAACTGTGCATTGAACTACAAGAGGGAAACCGTGATCTTGGTGACTTTATGAGTGCTGTGGGCCACTGTATTCGATTTTAACCATGACATAACGACCGTTGGGTCCAGCCAAATCACAATAATTTTTAAGAGGTTTAATACAGTGGACCATTTTAGTAATATCGCTTTTTTACAATTTTAAAGGTGTGTTGTTTGGGGTTTTTTTTTTTTTTTTTTTTGTTTATTGTGTTTTTTTTTATATGTTTTTTTTTTACCTTTTTTATCCACAAAGTTATTATGAATTCTAATATGAACACAATAAATCAAGTTCTGTCAGTTTTTAAGCATATATTCCCATTAGTGCTGGAGATCGGAAATGCCTGATAAACGATTATTCGGCCAAAGTGCTAGAAACGATATTTATTTGACTATCGGGTATATATTGCTTTACCTTTTACTTTACTCTATTCTTTACTTTGAAAGTAAGAAATACACCATTTTCCGGTCATACAGAGTGAACTAAAAATATTAAGCAACACGAAAAAAACATCTAGTATCCAGATCTCCTTGTCACTTGTCGAGTACCCGGATTCCAATGTCCATGTTAAGCAAAAGCTATATTTCGTTTCTAGACTTTAGTCATGATTGTATGTATTCAGGGCGTCAATGCGCGTATATAAAAGATATTGCAATTAAATTTTTTAAAAGACAAAACCTAGTCTAAACTGCTGGTGATGCACTACAAATCTTGCATCTGTCATCCACCACAAGTCTATGGGAGATAAACAAGCTTTCGCCACAAAGTGGATTCTTTGTTCAGACTAATTTCGTCTCGCTTGGATATTGGCTTTTGAACGCCGGTAAGTTAAACAAAAAAATCATCAAGTCTTGATCACTTGATAAGAAGAGGATAGAGTCTCGTTTTGGATTGGTCAGTGTGGTTGTCAGCTTTGATGTGGTTGCTGTTGTGTAACATTTGCAGACAATGCCGCTTAATTAATTCACTATAAAAAACCAAGAGGCTTGATATTTTGCTGACCGATATGAACACGTTTAAGCTTAAGTATTCATAATAGCGTAAAGTTATGTCTTGGCGCGTTTCGAGCTGTTCTGCTGAATTTGCGACCGGTGAAATTCGGTCTGGCAATTTGTCGTGGATCGACAAACACGCACCCCGTATTAGTATGTAGGGGACGTTTTGTCCCACCTGTATTTTGTGGAAGGACATTTTGTCCTCTGTATTTCATGGCGGAGACATTTGATATGTTTGTATTTCATGGGGCAACATAATACCGTCTGCTTTTCGTGGAGATAGGAAGTGTTTTTTCTTCCTGTATATATTTTATGATGGGGAAATTCCATATATTATGCTATTTCGGGGGGGAAACATCTTGTCGTTGTGAATTTTGTGAGGGAGCTTCATTCCCCTGATTTCACGAAATACTTGATACTTGAAAAAAGTTGAAGGATCATTTGTCCACGAAATACAGGAAGCCAGATGAAATGTCCCTATCAAATAAAAGGTGGGTACAGACAATGAAAAACACAGCGACACGGTTTTGATTTTGGTAATATGGTTAAGCTGAATATTGTCACGCTGCAGTAAAATTAATTTTCGATAAATCTAATTATAGTAGAAAGATTTTGGAAAACTTTTAAGTATCGTGATCGATATAAGTTTACAGCATGCCGACTTGGCAGGACTACAAAATTATTTGAGCCTACGTGAGTTCATTGAAGCAGCTTTTATTAGTAGAATCTGTGAGGAGGCACCAAAGTTAAGAAATTTAGAAGAAATTGAAGGCACAAAAGAAAAGCTAGCGAAAGAAATCATCAGATTATTAGAATCGGAAGGCTGAGTGACTGCAACTGTAGGTGAAATAGAACTAGAAGTGAAAAGTAAACTCTCTGGGCTCTGTTCTACTTGTCGCAGCTGTTTTTGAATCTAAGGAAAAAATGGGTACACGACACAAGCTGTGAGCCTGAGCTGAGTGTTGAGCACTTTCGAAATTTTATCTAGCCGAACATAACCTATGCAAATACATTGACGACGATGACTGATTAGGACAAACATGACGAAAGCAAAGAAATTATTTCAGTTTCAGTTATTCCTAGTTTTTCATGACACCCTTGGAGAAATCCCAGTTATACCCCTGCGCCCTGATGCTTTGCTTGCTTAATTCGGCATTACCTTAAATTAAAGCTATATCACCGTTTGTTATTATTTATCAAACTTTTGTAGTTTGACAGTGATATTAAAAATAGAGTTTTTTGAGAAGAGCCGAGCCTAGTTTTTCAGCAAAACGAGCCGTCGCGTGCCATGGCTTCATGGTCGGAATTTGGCAAACTAGCCTAGCAGATCCTACAAAGTGAGGCTCGTTTTTACCTCTAAAGGATATTTTACTGTTTTTCTCTATATTGTGCGCGTGCGGTAGGGTCAACAGCTGGTTTTGAAGATCACATTACAACGACATTATATCCTATACATACCGCTAAGCCGACAATAGGCAAACTGTGGCTGGATGTACAGTTTATTAGCGGACGGCTTTGTAGTCTATGCACAATTGACAAGGCAAAGTAAATTTTGAGCTACCAAGTTAATTCGTGAGAATGAAAATTATGAAAATTATATAATTGTGCCTTGTGGAACTGTATTTTATTTTACAGAAATGGCTATTAGAAATCTAACTGTGCTTAAGATTGCAACGGCCGGCCGCCGGGCGATGGCCGTTATATATTCCTCGGCCTTACGTAAGATGGCCTAAAACGGCGTACGGTTTAAGTGCCGTTTTCCAGTACCATGTACGCAGACGTTAATTGCTTGTTGCCGTAAAAATTGTTTACCGTACTAAAACACAAAATATTGGATTGTATGATTTGAACGAACAAGATTATATACATTTAAATCGCTATTTTCAGTGGTTCCTGATGCTCTTGGTTGTGCCCTGACATGGTGAAATCAGAAAATGTGCATATGTATGTTATTTTTGCTTTTTAATTATAAGATGAAGGCATACATGTAAAAAGTATTGAAAGTACTACAGGCAAAAGTACTACACTGGTGAAGCGTGCATGATCATGACAAAAGGGTTTTTAAAATGAACAGCCAATGTACACAATACTATTCAAATGGTTACACAACTTAAGTTTCCATGTTGTGCTGGTCACTGTACCATATTTTGTACTGTATGCATAAAACTAATTCATTTAGCAATATAAGTTACAATTTCAACATACTAGATGAGTGCGGAATATATTCTGATAACCTAGAATTTGTAAGACCGCTATACATGGATATTTTAATCTGCTGTATGCATACGGAAGAAGGAGCTTTGTCTTACATTACTAACTTTTAAAAAATTGAGAGCATAGAAAATAAACGATTAACTTGAGACAAAGTGCCTTCCAGAAGTTTTAATCAAATACAACTGAAGAAACCTCATTTTGTAAAATACTTCTTATTTACACGCAAAATTGACAAATTATAATATGCTTTAGCACCCTGAAATCGGATAAGTTTCAGTTGAAGTTTAATAACAATACACCTCAAAAAACATTACTAATAATGGCTCTGTACCTAAAATATAAGCAGAAAAATAAAATTAAATATTTGTTAAAGAGCGACCAAATATCTGATCTAAAGGTATGTGAACTTGGCTTAAATAATATGATTCTTAGTATTAAGTATTAGTAGAAATGATTCTTAATTAGAGTTGTTTGGATTAACATAATGGTTCTTCTCGAAAGCCGAGGTTAAATGAGTTTTACAATAATTCTACCACAGTAAAATTCAGCACTACAGTAAATTTAGAAATGTTCAATCTGGTCCACCTTAACAATGACAATCTAGGTGCAATAAAAACTAATAAATAATCCGGCTTAACTAAATACTTTAGTTATCAGGCAAAAAACGAGCTACATACAGCTTGTTTTCTCGCTCTCGTTGGGTTCTTATTTTTGACTTAGCTATTTAGATGAAGGACAAACTAACCAGATTACCTGTCATTTAAAGCAAGTATCTGCTTGTAAACCATTACGAAAATTATATTTGGTAATGAGTAAAAGTAGTACCGAAACGGCTGATATTCGGTCGTGAAAATAATTACAAATCGTTTTTAATAGTATGTATTTTAAATTTTCATTAAATCACTACATATTTCAGATTTTAAATCTAACAACCTGAACTTTGTTACTTAATCAATATTTTTCTGTTTAATTTTATGACCAAACATATTCAACTTGTAGTGAATTACGCCCAATTAATTTTGTTCAAGACTCCTTGTTTTTGGGGGGGTAGAAAATTATACAAATAATTTGAAACTTCCACATTAATTTGAGTCTTCTCCAGGAATTTCTGCATTTTTCCAAATGTTTTACATGTGTTCTCAAAAGTTGAATTGATACTACAGTTTTGGCTTGGGAATTTGTAGTGAAATCACAAAAGACCACATACATTCATAAGTCTTTAAAACCGAATCCTTGCTTATTATAACTCCTTCTGGATCGCTATTAAATACATGTAATCTAAAAATACTGTATAGTTGTTTATGTATTCATGCAATTAAAGTTTTCTAACCTCGATCTTTTGGTCATCCACGCACAATCATAGAACAAATCGTAAAACATCAAAATTAATAAAGTTACTACAATATACGTCAGGTGTAAAACAATTATAGTTACATATAATTCCTGCAAAAAAAAAAAAAAAGCTGTTTTATCTAACCCAGGAAGACAGCAAAATTGTATTTCAAGTTTTTTTTTGAAGCGTGCTCGAATTTCTCTATAATATTTTTGATTCCTTTGATCTCAAGGTATTGACGACTCCTATACAGGATTCTATGGCTTGCTTTACTCTAGTCCAATATCACCACAATGTTGCAGCGAGTCCTCTTGACATGGAAATACTCTCACTTTACGTTTTGTTAAAATAGGGTTCACAATATTTTTAGCAACACCACATAGAACCACCCATAGAAGTCGTCGGACGTAGACCAACCTACGTTCTAACTTAAAAGAAATAAAAACAAAACCAATAAAATATACCAAGTAAGCCGAGCTGCTGCTCAACCCTAGCGATCTGTTGGAAGAAAATACTGACTGACTCCATGATTTAGTGCGTGAGGTGTACTTCGCTTGTTTGGTAGAACTCCGGAAACACTATTTGTTGACAAAGTACTATGGAGCTATGAAAGCGATCTCTGTATGATTTTTGGAGTAGCTTTTACTCGACAAATATCGGCCGCGAAGTTCAATGTAGCTAAACAGTTATAGCCGATTCACAGAATAATGCGCCCATCTCCTCGAAAATTTTTGTTACATACGACATGTCGTAGCGCGTTGTACATACGACATATTGACTAACCAAAGTTACAACAAGTCGTGTAACACTGGTACATAGAACTCTACGAAACTTTACTCCAGTTCGATTTTTGGTGCCCGCCGCGCTCCACGAGGGGGGACCCATGACGACGGATCTGTTTCAAACTAAACTTTCAGACTCAACTACGCGTCATGCGCCGGAGGCCCAAATTATGTCACTCATCTAACTCAACTAATTTAGTAAAAAACTGTAGTTTTGGGCTACTATGCATTTGATGGCTTAGCTATTTTCAATGTGACAAACAGGGGGTTAGGTAGTCTTGTAGACAAAAACCAAGCGTCCCGGATAAACCGTCAATTTAGAAATTTTATTTGGTGTTGTGTTAGTATAAATGATTATATTTTAAATAAGATTTTTAGATGTGTTTAAGTTATATATTTGTTTTTCATATATACAATTACCGTTTTTAAACAGTATGAATAGCTTTGGGCATTTTAAAAACGTATAGTAAAGCGAGACGCTCACGAACAAATATTTTTTAGACTAAATGTTAGGAAGTTACCTTGTGACAAAGTATATCCGTCTCTACAGTCGGTGACAAAGCACCATATCTAGCTAGGCCTATTCAAAAAGACAATCTGTAGTTTAGCGCGACATATCAATCTAACATTGAAACTGCTTACATTATTAGATCATGCTACCGTACTGTTATCGTAACCGCAACGATGGTACTTTAAGTTGCACTTACTACTATTCCACGTTTAATACTTTACTCCATGGCACCACTATTACCTCAATACCAACAAAACAAAACGCTATTACTCCAAAAATTTAAAATTTTGAGACTTATCAACACAATATGAAAGAAGGCTAATCAATTGAAAAGTTAGAAAGACTCCTGGGCGAGAAATTTTTTTAAGATAACGAGAAATTAAAATAATGTCGTATCACAACAAAAACTGACAAGAAGTTTTTGCCTAATTGAACAATGCAAGTTGCCACGAACTCTAAGAATTAATAGATGGCAATTTGTCTACGCGACCATATAAGTACAGCGGCAAATAATTTTTGTTTGCTGAATAGTATTCACTTTCAATACAAATATGGTTTAACGCAGCACGACCAAGCTTCCAAATAGCTAACATAAAATGCCGATTAAATTCTGAAACAGTGTTACTGTTTAGGAATTTAATCGGCATTTTATGTTAGCCTGTTTTTGGAAGCTTGGTCGTGCTGCGTTAAACCATATTTTGGTATTGAAAGTCTAAATACCGCAGTTGGCGGGTGAATACTATTTAGCAAACAAAATTATTTGCCGCTGTACTTATATGCATTCGCCGTTAAAGCAAATTACCCATATTATTAATTCTTAGAATTCGTGGCAATTCGCATTGTTCGTAGCAAAAGCCTTGTCACCACAACTTTGTTGTGATACGACATTGTTGGTTCTCGTTATTCTTGATTTTACATCAGCCAGGAGTCTTTCTAACCAATTGATTAGCCTTCTTTCATATTGTGTTAAATACATCAGCCTGGAGTTTTGCCTTTGCAACCAATTGGTTGGATTGATGCACGTTTGTTTTGTTGGTCTAGTATACAGTAATAGTGATGCCATGGAGTAAAGTATTAAACATCAAATCGTGGCTAGTCAACTTGAGGCTGGTCGTCATAATACATCATTTACGATAACATACGTGCACATGGTCTTAATAATGTCACGCCTTCAAATGGGCTAGCTAATATGTCACGCTGACAGTCCAGATTGTCTTTTTGAATAGCCTAGCTAGACTATGCTTTGTCACCGACTGTCGAGACGGACTGTGCTTTTGTCACAAGGCATTCAACTGAGCTCCTATAACATTTAAGTCTGAGAATATTTTGTTCGTGAGCATTACGTTTTACTATACGTATCTTAAAATGCCCAAAGCTCTGCATACTGTTTAAAACGGTAATTGTATATATGAAAAACAAATATATAACTTAGAATTAGTGTGAAATTGTTATTAGAATATAATGCCATTATACTAAGCACAACACCAAATAAAATTTCTAAATTGACGGTTCATCCGGACGCTTCGTTTGTATGCAGAGACTACCTAAACTTCCTGTTTGTCACATTAAAACTAGCTAAGCCATCAAAATGTACCATAGTAGCCCAGCTAAACTACAGTTTTTTACTAAATTAGTTGAGTTAGATGAGTGACATAATTTGGCCTCGGCGCATGCCGTAAATGACGCATAACTAAATATTGGAAGAGCTTAGTTTAAAAGTTTAGGGACAATATCTATCGTCGTAGGTGGGGGCATCAATATCAAGCTGGCCGGGGGCACCAAAATCAAACTGGAGTAAAGTTTCGTAGAGTTCTATGTACCAGTGTTACATACGACTTGTTGTAACTTTGGTTACATACAATATGTCGTATGTAACACGGCTACGTACGACATGTCCTATGTAACAAAAATTTTCGAGTAGATGGGCGCATTATTCTGTGAATCAGCAATAACTGTTAGCTACATTGAACTTCGCGGCCGATATTTGTCAAGTAAAAGCTACTCCAAAACCATAGTCATACAGAAATCGCTTTAGCAATAACTAATCAGTACTTTGTCAACAAATAGTGTTCCCGGAGTGTCTACCAAACAAGCGAAGTACACCCTCACGCACTAAATCATGGAGTCAGTCAGTATTTTCTTCCGAACAGATCGCTCGGGTTGTTCGACCAGCAGCAGTCGCCTTACTTGGTATATTTTATTGGTTTTGTTTTTATTTCTTTGGTCGAACATAGCTTCGTCTACGTCCGACGACTTCTATGGGTGGTTCTATGTGGTGTTGCTAGGAATATTGTGAAACCCTATTTTAACGAAACGTGACTGAGAGTATTTCCATGTCGGAGGACTCGCTGCAACATTGTGGTGATATTGGACTAGAGTAAAGCAAGCCATAGAATCCTGTATAGGAGTTGTCAATACCTTGAGATCAATGGAATCAAAAATATTATAGAGAAATTCGAGCACGCTTCAAAAATAAAAAAAAAACTTGAAATACAATTTTGACTGTCTTCCCTAGGTTAGGTGGAGCAGCTTTTGCAGACATATGGTTGCTCGGGCTCACCTAAGCTATAATTGTTTTACACCTGACGTATATTGTCGTAACTTTGTTAATTTTGATGTTTTACGATTTGTTCTATGATTGTGCGTGGATGACCGAAAGATCGAGGTTAGAAAACGTTAATTCCATGGATACATGAACAACTATACAGTATTTTAGATTCATGTATTTCCAATAGCAATCCAAAGGAGTTATCATAGCAAGATTCGGTTTAAAAACATATGAATGTATGTGGTCTTTTGTAATTTCACTACAATTCCAAGCCGAAACTGTAGTATCAATTCAACTTTTGAGACACATGTAAAACATTGGAAAGATGCAAAAACCCTGGAGAAGACTCAAATTAATGTGGAAGTTTTCAAATTTGTTGTATAAATTTCTACCCCAAAAACAAGAGTCTTGAACAAAATTAATTGGGGTCATTCGCTACCCGAGTTAATATGTTTTGTTGTAAAGTAAAACAGAAAATGTTGATTAGGTAACGAAGTTAGGTCTTATTTAAATCTGAATATGTAGTGATTTCATGAAAATTTAAAATACATACTATTAAAAACGATAACTATTTTAGCACCCGAATATCAGCCGTTTCGGTTATTTTACTAGTCATCCAAATATAATTTTCGTAATGGTTTACAAGCGGATGCTTCTAAATGACAGGTCATATTTTAGTTTGTCCTTCATCTAAATGGCTCAGTCAAAATAAGAACCCAACGAGAGCGAGAATGACAAGCCTGTATGTAACTCGTTTGCCTGATAACCAAATTATTAGTTAAGCCGGATTACTTATTAGTTTTTATTGCACCTAGATCAATCGTTAAGGTGGACCAGATTGAACATTTCTGAGAATTACTGTAGTGCCTGAATTTTACTGTGATCAAATTATTGTAAAACCATTTGACCTCAGGCTTTCCGAGAAGAACCATTATGTTAATCCAAACAACTCGTAATCAGAGAACTGGTTGCTACTGATACTTAATACTAGATCATATTATTTAACCAAGTTCAACATACCTTTGAGATCAAAATATTTGGTCCGTCTTGAGCAAATATTTAATTTTATTTCCTGTTAAATATTAGGTCAGAGCCATTATTAGTAATGTTTTTTGAGGTGTAGGATATTAAACTTCGACTGAAACTTATACAGATTTCGGTCTAAAGCATATTATAATTTGTCAATTGCGTGTAAATAAAGTATTTTACAAAATGAGGTTTCTAGTTGTAGTTGATTAAAACTTCTGAAGGCACTTTAGTCTCAAGTTAATAACTTATTTTCTATGCTCTCAGATCTTAAAAGTGTCGTAATGTAGAACAAAGCTACCTTCTTCCATTATGCGTACCAGGCAATTCTGAAAATATCCATGTATAGCGGTCTTACAAATTATTAGGTTATCAGAATATATTCCGCACTCATCTAGTATGTTGAAATTGTAACTTATATTGCTCAATGAATTAGTTTATGCATACAGTACAAAGTATGGTACAGTGAGCCAGCACAACATGGAAACTTAAGTTGTGTAACCATTTGAATAGTATTGTGTACATTGGCTGTTCATTTTAAAAACCCTTTTGTCATGATCATGCCGCTTCACAGTGTAGTACTTTTGCCTGTAGTACTTCAATACTTTAGTACATGTATGCCTTCATCTTATAATTAAAAGCAAAAATAACATACATATGCACATTTCTGATTTCACCATGTCAGGGCACCACCAGAGCATAGGAACCACTGAAAATAGCAATTAAATGTATATAATCTTGTTCGTTCAAATCATACAATCCAATATTTTGTGTTTTAGTACGGTAAACAATTTTTACGGCAACAAGCAATTAACGTCTGCGTACATGGTACTGGAAAACGGCACTTAAACCGTACGCCGTTTTAGGCCATCTTACGTAAGACCGAGGAATATATAACGGCCATCGCCCGGCGGCCGGCCGTTGCAATCTTAAGCACAGTTAGATTTCTAATAGCCATTTCTGTAAAATAAAATACAGTTCCACAAGGCACAATTATATAATTTTCATAATTTTCATTCTCACGAATTAACTTGGTAGCTCAAAATTTACTTTGCCTTGTCAATTGTGCATAGACTACAAAGCCGTCCGCTAATAAACTGTACATCCAGCCACAGTTTGCCTATTGTCGGCTTAGCGGTATGTATAGGATATAATGTCGTTGTAATGTCATCTTCAAAACCAGCTGTTGACCCTACCGCACGCGCACAATATAGAGAAAAACAGTAAAATGTATATCCTTTAGAGGTAAAAACGAGCCTCACTTTGTAGGATCTGCTAGGCTAGTTTGCCAAATTCCGACCATGAAGCCATGGCACGCGACGGCTCGTTTTGCTGAAAAACTAGGCTCGGCTCTTCTCAAAAAACTCTATTTTTAATATCACTGTCAAACTACAAAAGTTTGATAAATAATAACAAACGGTGATATAGCTTTAATTTAAGGTAATGCCGAATTAAGCAAGCAAAGCATCAGGGCGCAGGGGTATAACTGGGATTTCTCCAAGGGTGTCATGAAAAACTAGGAATAACTGAAACTGAAATAATTTCTTTGCTTTCGTCATGTTTGTCCTAATCAGTCATCGTCGTCAATGTATTTGCATAGGTTACGTTCGGCTCGTTGTAAAATTTCGAAAATATGCTCAACACTCAGCTCAGGCTCACAGCTTGTGTCGTGTACCAGTTTTTTCCTTAGATTAGAAAACAGCTGCGACAAGTAGAACAGAGCCGAGAAGACTTATTTTCACTTCTAGTTTCTATTTCACCTACAGTTGCAGTCACTCAGCCTCCGATTCTAATAATCTGATGATTCTTTCGCTAGCTTTTCTTTTGTGCCTTCGATTTCTTCTAAATTTCTTAACTTTGGTGCCTCCTCACAGATTCTACTAATAAAAGCTGCTTCAGTGAAAACTCACGTAGGCTCAAATAATTTTGTAGTCCTGCAATGTCGGCATGCTGTAAACTTATATCGATGATCTTAAAAGTTTTCAAAATCTTTCTACTATAATTAGATTTATCGAAAATTAATTTTACTGCAGCGTGACAATATTCAGCTTAACCATATCCAAATCAAAACCGTGTCGCTGTGTGTTTCCGTCTGTACCAGCTTTATTTGATAGGGACATTTCATCTGGCTTCCTGTATTTCGTGGACAAGTGATCCTTCAACTTTTCATCAGGAGTATCTGCGTGAAACACAGGGAGAACAAAACTCCCCTCACAAAATTCACGACGACAAAATGTTTTTCCCCACGAAATACAGCATAATATATGGAATTTCCCATCATAAAATATATACAGGAAGACAAAACCTTCCTATCTCCACGAAAAGCAGACGGGGTACTGTGTTGCCCCATGAAATACAAGGAAAACATATCAAATGTCTCCGCCATGAAATACAGAGGACAAAATGTCCTTCCACAAAATACAGGTGGGACGAAACGTCCCATACATACTAATACGGGGTGCGTGTTTGTCAATCACGACACACAAATTGCCAGACCGAATTTCCCGCCATTAAATTCAGCGGAACAGCTCGAAACGCGCCAAGACATAACTTTACGCTATTATGAATACTTAAGCTTAAACGTGTCATATCGGTCAGCAAAATATCAAGCACTCTTGGTTTTTTATAGTGAATTAATTAAGCGGCATTGTCTGCAGATGTTACACAACAGCAACCACATCAAAGCTGACAACCACACTGACCAATCCAAAACGAGACTCTATCCTCTTCTTTATCAAGTGATCAAGACTTGATGATTTTATTGTTTAACTTACCGGCATTCAAAGCCAATATCCAAGCAGACGAAATTAGTCTGAACAAAGAATCCACTTGTGGCGAAAGCTGTTGTATTCCCATAGACTTGTGGTGGATGACAGATGCAAGATTTGTCATGCATCACCAGCAGTTTAGACTAGGTTTGTCTTTTAAAAAATTTAATTGCAATATCTGTTATATACGCGCATTGACGCCCTGAATACATACAATCATGACTAAAAGTATAAAACGAAATATAGCTTTTGCTTAACATGGACATTGGTCCGGGTACTCGACAAGTGACAAGGAGACCTGGATACTAGATGTTTTTCGTGTTGCTTAATATTTTAGTTCACTCTGTATGACCGGAAAATGGTGTATTTCTTACTTACGAAGTAAAGAATAGAGTAAAGTAAAGAGTAAAGCAAATATACCCGATGTCAAATAAATATCGTTTCTAGCACTTGGCCGAATAATCGTTTATAGGCATTTCCGATCTCAGCACTAATGGGAATATATGCTTAAAAACTGACAGAACTTGATTTATTGTGTTCATATTAGAATTCATAATAACTTTGTGCGGACTTTTATTACTGAAGGTTTACCTTAAATAATAATATTCATTAATGCTTAACTCACAATAATCCCGCTGACCATCCTACTTTTGTTTTTTGTAAAAAATTTCGTCACCGAACATTTTCCAATCGGTCAGAAAATGCTAGCTTTTGTTCGTGAATATCAAATTTGTTTGCGAACAGAATTTTATCGAATTTCAATTAACAAGGGTTTTGTTCGATAACACTAATTGATAAATAATAGGGACGCTCCGTTTAAGACGTCACAGTTACATTAAATTTGTTCGCGAACAGAGACGAATCCTATTTCGACGCTATAAAATGTTAATGAAAATCTTTAAAATTGTACAAAAGCAACATTACTAAAATAGTCCACTGTATTAAACCTGTTAAAATTTATTGTAATTTGGCTGGACCCAACATTTGTTACGTCATGGTCATAATCGAATACAGTGACCCACAGAACTTATAAAGTCACAAAGATAACGGTTTCCCTCTTGTAGTTCAATGCACAGTTGGCGTACACGGGCTTCAAGCTTCCGACGTTTTGGAGCAATTTGGCCTATCCGATATTGGGCAACCGCACAAGGATTGCAACATAGTCAAAAACATTGGGTGTGCGTGTCTGATGAGTTGCTTAATGTCGAAATTCCACGATTTACATGAGTTATGCGTTCGATCTATATAGTCCAATGTAGTTGTGTTTACAATCCAAATGACCTATGGAAAAAGTGGGGCTCGCTTCATTGCTAGCCGTTACCAAATGCAACACGATAGGTACCCGTGACATATGTATGAACGAAGTATTCTAGCAGGCTCTACAACTCAGAAGGCATTACTTCGCACAAATAGTCGATGCCCTCTACACAATGTCTTCAACTCGGTCCAACGGTAAAAATGTAATGCCATCTAGCATACCACAATACTGCTTGATATCGTTATCATTACGATAGAATGTAACCAATCCCAGGTCTTGAATTTTTCGCCATGAGGACTGCGTTAGGTGAAAGAAGCAGCACTTAATATACATCTGGAACCCGAAAACAGGGTTTATAGCCTGCTCGCAGCATTGTCAAAATCCGCCGAAATAGATGTAGGATTTGGATGAAACGCAGTTCTTTGCATTTTCTGACCACAATTCGAAACAGAGATTCGTAAGTTTGCTGTGGATTTGTTGCATAACAATGCATGACAACATGACCATCACCAAGCTAACACCGAATAATGTACAGCTGTGAAAAAAATTGTGGGACACATCTTGAAGTTCCCATCCATAAACCAGTGATCGCCTCCGCTTAGACAAACATTCGACAAGACTTCGAGACATAATTTCGAATTACCTTTTGAAGAGCGTATCGTTCCATTACGTAAAAAATTAAAAATTATGCAAGAGTAAACTTAAGATGCGCCCCCAACCATCCTCTTTTGACACTATATACAAAACGTTGAACAAAATTCTGACTTCAATAACCGTATCCAATTTCGACATTTTTCTGTTCCATAACGCCATTAGCGAATGCAATTCGGCCCATGTACTTTAACACCAATGTGTTCGCGAACATTTTGAAATTATAATGTATGGAATATGAAACGGATTAATTTCTGTTCTTTAACGCAAAAATGAAATTTGTGTTCAGTGAACAACTGAATGGCAATCGCCTTTGTCAAAAGAGGATGGTAAGGGGCGCAGCTTAAGTTTACTGTTGCATTAACGTAGCTACTCCAAACTACAGCGACAGCCACCGGCTAGCTACTCAAAAATAATTCAACGTGTGCTCACTGTATAATATGTATATATATTAATATATTATGTTGAATAAACTCTCGTTTTGGTACCAAGTTTATGTCACATGTTTTTAGGTTTATTCCGGGTGCATCTTGTATCTGCTCTTATGGTCACACACAGGGCAAAGTAGGGTAACCGAGGAACTGTGCATTAACCAAATGTTAAACATCATGGGGCAATAAAATATCCGGGTGGGCAACTGTCCGGTGGGCAACTGTCTGTACCCCTCGTCAGGCACATCTTCTCTATAATATGAGTAACTAAGTAATACGCTAAGCGTCATTGGGTAATTCAGTCGGCTCAATTATCTAGGGTATTGTGGTAACTATTTATTATCCGATGCCTATGCCTAGTTCCTACTTCATTTCAACCTGATAATTATGCATTTCTTAAAAAGTTTGGTATAGGCCGGACAATATCATGCAGACTGATAAAATGTTACTGTAGAACACAAAATAAAATTTTGAGTAAAACATAACTGCGATAGTTGCATTTAAGATTATTCCGAACAAACTACCTCTGTGGATGTATCCTCAATGTTGTCCTCAATATCTAATTATGTGTCCATATGATGTAAGATATTGGTAGCGTTTTTACTTCTGTCAAGTAAAAATCCATGGTATTAAGAGCAGTATTTCATTTACCAACTTTGTACACCGAGGTACAATAGTACTAATCAAGTTCTTCGAAAGAAAACTGTTTCTTGCATTACAGGGACTCGACAGTAGTTTTCATGATCTTGGGAAAACATATAGCGTGCATTATGCGGCGTTTAAGTTATAAAACGCCCGCCATGTGGAAAATTTGCCCCTGTGTGATCACGACCATACCATGGTGTATGGTAGTCATAAGGATCATACTATGCAGCATTGGTAATGGTGTCGCGGATACCGTTTAAATTACACTATGGTGTCTTCGACACCTTATATTTGAAGTGTTGTTATAAAAAAGGCGACAAAATTAGTTAAGTGAAAATTCAAATTATTCAGGCTAATTTATTATATTCCATAAACTATGCCGTTTAAAGCTTTGCGTAGAAAATGGATGGTCAGCGTGTGTACTGTATAAACTCCCTGCTACGGAAAAACAACAAGGCATCTTCCCATAGGATTTTTATAACCGCTAGCTAGAAGTTCAGGGTGTCCATGACACCATACATATGTGCTGATGGTGTCCGAAACACCATATATAATTGCTTACAATATAGTGTTGGTGTTCTGTATGTTTTATCGTTAACGGTGTTACGCAGGCTCTATGTGGACAAAACTTCCGCGTGGTGGGCAACGTATAACGTAAACGCCGCATTACTCAGGCACATTATACCAGAGTACTTGGAATTTATTACTGTGTTAGGCAATACTGGAGCCCGACAATACTT
>JASANE010009263.1:0-23835 GCA_030248225.1 Trileptium ribeirensis | reverse complement strand
TTCAACATTTTGGCATTCATTTTTACCAATTTCCCCAATTGTCAAGCAATTTGCTCAATTTTTTCTTCTTACCCCGGATTTGGCTTATTTTTCGCTAGCCTTCTTGAGGAAGGGCAGGGGTGTAGGGCCGAGCATCAAAGGGGGGGGGGGCAGCTGCCCTGCAGATAGGAAAGATCGGCGATGCCGTGGATCCGGAAACGGACGAGACTTACAGCATGGTTTTGGGCCCACAGTGGGCGGTCTGCTAGACGTAGCAACTGTAGTAAGCGGGGAACCTGCGTGACCGTCCCACCAAATACCGAAACGTCTTTGAATGCGGCACCTATAGCAATGCAAACCATGCCGGTTTGGGTTAGGCTATCCACTCCAGCTTGCAAACGCTGATGAATTTTAGTTCTTTCAAGAGGGCTTATCATGATAGGTAGCCTAACAATACCAACTTTTAAGTATAGCGGCAAATAGGTGAGTCACATGCGGTCAAACAATGGGGTAACTGCAATATTGGTCTTGACAGGGTTAGATAATGAACACGCCCGAAACCAGCTTCTCAGTTATGGTCGCAGTTGTTCGATTGTACTGTTAAAGGTCATGTGTCTGGCACGGGACTCAATGTGCAACATACTAACACCAACAAACGAAAGAGTTGATCGCGAACAGGCTAGGCTTGTTCTCAATAAGATAACGTTGACTAATTCGACACTGACTAAGCTACAAAAAGCTTAACTCCGCATAGCTACAATGTAACATACAATGCCGACGTATTCAGAGCTAGTAGTATCGAATATCGCATCCTAAGCAATTCTGAATAGGATACTAAACCGGGCATGGTGGCGTGGGGGACGACTACTAATTGTCCCACTCCGACAAATGTCGGCGGCCTCACGTATGAAACGTAACATGTTCATTGATCAATTTCCGACCCCCGAGATTCTTCGGTCATCAACGGAATGTAGTCCTTGCAGTAGTAATTCGATAACATTTATATTCGATGACAAATCAACAAATATGCTACGCCGTCGTCGCACCATCTTAGAATGTGATTCCATTGTATTTACGACGGTATAGGGCTTTTTCGAATAAATTAAATTTGTTTAACTGCGATCCCTTTTTTGTATCCTCCCTTTCATGATCAGTTGGCAATTGATTATTGATTTGTGACTTCTATTTGGAAACCCTTTCCCGCATAGCGTAAAACATTTGATACAAATAACATGGTGAAGCCATACGCTAGTCAAGTTTGTCGTGGGGCTAACGCTTATACACACGTTGTTATTCTCTCAATTTACGAGGCTCCTAAAACAACCTCAACAGCTCACAAATGGCGCGGTGGCCAGCGTGTTGTTCTCTTTAAGAAACCGAACAACAGCTCAAAGATAGCGTAGTGACTAGCGTACGAAGCTAGCTCCCCAACTAAGTTCAGATCCGCCGCTGCAGCAAAATTTTGTTCAACGTTGCGCGAAATACAGATGACTTCATGCGGAAGATTTAATCAAAATTTCGACTATACTAAATCTTTTCCGCGTCCGTTTAAGCAAAGGTCGGTGACGTTATGGCCCATAGAAGTAATGATATGTCGTTCATTAGCTCTATGTCTGTTGAAATATATTTAGTAAAATCTTTAAATTTTGCTACTATTTGTTTTTTAGTTTTATGTAAATAATTACATAGCTAGTTTTTGCTTGCATGTAAAAGAACGACACATTGTTTCAACAATTGTAATTCAGAAACGGAAAAACGGACTTGGTTTGTTATGTTTCAGTTTGATGTATTTAAGGATTACCATACTCCTGTATGCTTGTTTCTATGTAACTTCACCCGTTGAGGAACTACTGTAGAACAACCCTCATTTTCATGCCTGAATCAACTCACTTTGAGATGTGACCTTGTAACTTCACAATAGGTGAATCGCTTTAACTGAAATTTGCACAGAGGACATTACCTTATGTGGAATGGATATACTGCAACTGTGGCTTTTAGAATGTTTGTTGAGAGTCAGTTACGGACTCAAAATTTTTTGGTGCGAAATTAGCGCAATATTAGATGTTTTCATTCGTAACGACGCGGTAATATGTGGACCCATTACACTCAAATTTAGGTGTTGCATAAAATTTTATACGGCATCTACCACTAAGAACAGCTTAACATTACTTACTAACGTCACTCTTAGGAGTTAAAAGTTAAAAGTTTAGACCAAAATCAAAAATTTCGTTCTTGTACAGAAAGAATTTCATTTGCATGCATTACCGCGCAATTCCTGTCCCAATTTTACCGTGCTCTCATTGTCCTTCTCCATTTCAGTACGCTAATAATGGCATCTGTCATCCGCATATCCCATCACCAGAAGGAACAATGGGAATAACCTTTTATTTATATTCAAAATTCTGCTATCAACTGTCAAAATGTTTTGGGTGTCTAAATTTTGGCAATAGCTGTATAGTAAGCGCTTTCGGGCATATCATTGTTTACTTATATTTCATCCCATTTGGATGTCATATTTTCCGCAGTAGTTCTATGCGTTGCGCTGCTTTTTTGGGTAGTTATATAAAAAAGAAGTTTAAGTTATAGATCCAACGGTCCTTGCGAAGCATCTAGAATCAGTTTAGCCCTTAATTTTATTGTTAGATCTATTTATAGTTGCCGTTCTGCTTACCCCGCAAGCAATTATTATAACCTTTAATTATCGCTGGTAATTTATTAATGATTTCAATGAAAAGTTCCTATTTTTAATGGACACTCTAAATAAATTCAAGATAGCGGACACTTTGCCGTAAATTGCATCGGCTTGAATCTATATTATTAAGAAAAATTTAAAGGTCTAATAAAAACTCTCTTGATTCAATTTTTCTCTATAAAGAATTGCTGACTAAAATTATTTTGAAGAAACAATAGATTAGCCCGTTTACCTGGTTAGGACACTCATGCAATTCATTTTTGTTTCTACCAGGAATATAACTCATGGAAACAATGACAGGTGTGTGCAATATTATTCACGGATCATGCGTTGAAATTTGGCGCATATAGATTGATGAATAATTTGTCTCTAATGTAACTCGTTTCACACCAGAGCAAACAATGTTGATTTTGAGCAAAAATTAGTTATAAAACTTATTGTTGCAGCCCATAACATGATAACCAAAAAACTATTTGGTGCAAATTTTAAAGAGTTTAACGTAGTATACAGTTATAATAATACGCACATAGCTGTAACATTATAATAATAACAACACTATTTATTTGAATTCGAGTGGAACGAGAATTTTCAATTTTGGCTCTGGAGGGGGGTTGAGGAGGTTCTGTCTGTGTGTGTGTCTGTCGCTCGTGGATCTCGATAACGGTTGGGCAGATTTTGATGCAAGATAGCTCATTCGAACCGCAATGGTCGATTTAGGTGTAGTGACAGAGCCAGATTTTTGAGCCGTGGGATACAGTTATGGTGCAAAATGACGTCATTTTGGCCAATTTTTCGGGCACCCCCTCCAGTTTTTGCGACTTTTATCAATAAATGAACGAGGTATCCGCAAACTAATAGCCTATTCCATGTAGCTTTGCCAGGGCTTTCCAACGATATATAACAAGTTTTTCAACTACTTCCCAATCTGGTGTCTATAAGCTTATAGTTGGCGCCAAATTTCATATTTGGTGAAAAGTCGTGGGAAATGCACCTAAATGGGTGTTTTTTGTTGCTTTTAGTATCTTATATGGGGTTTTCTGGGCCAGAAAGCTCATTGCGAGTGCAAAAATATTGTGTGGCAAATATTTTTCACACTTCTGCTTGAAACTTGGTATGAAAAATGAGATTTTTCTCAGGTGTCGGTTTGAATTCTTTAACGTTCTTTTCACGGTCAATTTAGGGTTTTATTGAATTATTAAATTGTTAGTGCACTGTTTTTGTACTCGTTGTATGATGTTTTGTCTACTGCATACGTTGGCTATCAAGAGAGGCGGGCGTAACTATGACTCATCACTCACAATTTATATAATGCTGCACATGCGTACTGTGTGTAGGCTTTGTTTGTGTGTGCTTTCTACAACAGACTTCGGGGGATTGTTCTCACCACTCGAATTTTGGCTCGCAAGGAGCTTCAGTAGTTATATAGTACAGTGCGTAAGAACTAAACAACACGGTAGAACATTATTATGGCTATTGCTGGTTCCACTTTCAAATAGTCTTCCAGTGTTTGGTGACATTTTCATGTACGTATAGGCTAAGTTGTAATAGCATTGGTAATATACTGACAGAATCTAAGTTTATGAGCAACATATCAAAAAGAATACTTTGAAAAATTGTTGTTAATTGCTATACAATTTCAGTATTTGTCTTTAATCTGGTGCCTTTTAAGTGCCTCGAATGTTCACAATGCATGATTAACTTTTACTGCAGACGTGTGCAGCTTACTTCATGAACTCCGCAATTTTGCTGAAAAACAATTTGTAGAAACTGAGAAATTGGTTGCTGCTCAGACAGCCGCTGCGGTCGCCCTATTGTTCTAATTGTGTGAAAAGCTAGCATTCCAAAGCCAGATAGTTTATCTGGCTTATGTCAGGTTTTAGTGCTTCAACGATCTCCTAGGTATGTAAAATCCCTACAGGTTACGGCTTCTCTACATCAAACAACCACTGCAAACACTTTATTGATTCGCACTTACTTGCGGCCAAGACGCACACCGTAACATTCAAAATGCTTCATCAAAACATAAATCGCGCATAAAATGACTTATATATAAAATTTTCCTCACAAAATATACATGATGTACGGAGCTTATTTTATACGAGAATACCGCACTCGTGAACCAGCTGGACAAATGCATTAATACAGTCTTTAAATTTTTCCATGTCTATAATAAGAAGATAAACTTAAATAGTTCAAACCAGAAGGAGACGTTTTCCGCGCCGCGTTTGCTCAAAACCGTATGTTTCCAATAATATCATCGGAAACCAGAAATTTTAAAGACTAGTTCTCATTATTCGTACTGTAAGCTGTTCAAGATTATCCACAAGACTTGTTCAAGCGAATTCCACAACCGAGTATTCTCGTGTTGTCGCCGTCTTTCCATAACAGTTCATTTACAACGTCGTTTCTAGCGGACTTTAAATCTTTACTTTGTTGACCAGATTATTTTATAGTACGGAGGCCGATGATAGGTTCCCTGGTTCACATTCACTAGCCACAAATCTGCTACAGCATCCGGCACCGGAAATCCGTGTCCTGGGCCAAATTTTAATAGCCCCGCAGTTCGAATATAAGCAATGCTCAGGCCGACCTCTCGCATTACACGTGACGTTGCGTGGCACGCACCAAACGCAGGCCAACGGAGTAGTCTAACGAATACCAATACGTGCAAAAACAAACGTGGGTTCCTAACATGGGAGCACACGCGAATGATTTTAGGTGGTAATTTAAAAACATCCGACCCGACGTACAATGTCAAAACACATCTAACCACCAGGTTCCAGAAGGCTCTGCCATCCAAATATTTGAAAACTCTGGAGTCTACCGTCTGATAATGTCAGTTACACCCCCCGTTCGTCAGAATACAAATTCTGAAATTTAATTAAATAGAATGCAGTGTTATTACTTCGTTTTACTTCGCTCTCTGCACGCGATACTGTTCAAATTTACTCGTAAGTCCACGGTTTTCTACACAATGCTCAAAACTTTCGCTTAGGCGTAGCGTAGGTGTATGGTCAATTGCCAATCAGCGGACGACGCAAGGCCGAAATCTCGTTTGTTTCAATGATTCCAGTTCTGGCATTTTAAATTTTTGCCGCTGGAGCCTGGATTTAGCCGCGATGAGGAGAATAATATAAATACTTGCGGTGTGTCGTGCTGCTGCCTGGGTTTTGTCGATTCCTGCACATCCATGGAACTGGGACACATTGATCGGTCCCAAATCTTGTTCATGCCCAAGGAAAAGGGACGTTTCCCAACGTGCTGCACGCCCCGAGAACATACGTTAAGGATTTTATATAATGGTTATTCGGTTTTTTTTCCTTTCTTTTTTTTTTTTTGGGCGTGGCTCCCTTTTGCCTGTGGTTGTGGCTGGCGGTTGTGGGGTGGGGTTGTTGTTTTTTGGTTGGGGGGGCGCGTTTGTTGGTTTTTTTGGTTTCTGGGTTGGTGTGTGTTTTTGTTGTTGGTTGTGGTGTGTTGTTGTTTTTTGGGCTTTGTTTTGGCCCTTTTTTTTTTTAGATTCGTCTTTTGTTTTTTTTTTGTTTTTTCATTTTTTTTTTTATATATATATATATATATATATATATATATATATATATATGTGCTTTTTGGAAAGCGAGTGTGCGTTCGGGTGGGGCATATATATGCTTCTCTGCGGGGTCTTGATGCTTGAGGTAGGCTACTTGCGCTGGCTGGTTGTGTTTTTGTGCTCTGAGTTGGTCTTGAGTAGAAATGATCGCGATTTTTTTGGAATCTGGATGTAGCCGGGATGGGTTGTTGTGACGGCTCCTGATTCAGAAAATTTTATATAGCTAGTTCCTGCGACGGCATTGGTCCATCTACTTTTTTTGTGTCCCTGCCCTAGTTATTTCTCCTTGTGAATTATCATAGTTGATGTCTGTTGAAAAAAGAATATTCGTGTGAGCAATCTAACCAGTATCCCAAGGCCATCCAGGCACTATGCAAATAAAACAAAAACGTACCAGACCGCACAGTTGGTCCATCTACTCACGGTTGCTCCATGCCTGTACCTCACATGGAACAACGAAAACATATTTACTTAATATCGCTTAAGTCTTCGAATGTTCCACAGACTGTATTGAGGGCGTAACCCATTGGAGCAGATGGAGCGTGATGAAAAACAATAGCAATCAAACAATTTATTTTCATGAACATAAACTATACGTGCAGATTAACGTACCCGGATCACGCTCCACTGGCATCAGGACGATTGGGAAATTTAAAACGTAATTTTTGTGACTGATATTCAGCCTATTTAAGATATTTCTAAAGTCTTGGGCTGTTACATACTAGCAAGTATGATAAAGATATTATCACAGAAGTAAAAAATATTTAGAAATATAATTTTTTCTGTTGATGTGGATATTTTTTGCGATATTCTATTAAGTACATGCCGTAAACCAGCATCCATTTATACTGTAAAAAAGATTAATCACATACTGTTTTAATATTTAAACTTCTCTTGCATTACAGGCATTAAATAATAAAACATTTGGGAGTGCTAAGAAATATTTGGTAAAACTCGAAAACATCAGAATTGTCGTTGTGAACCAGACTATACTTTTGAAATGAATTGAATATGAAATTGAAATTGAATTGAATGCATTTCAGTAATATTATATTTTAACAGATGATATTGTCGATTTTCCCGATTTGAAGAACACATGCCCAGCAAAATGAATATGTATTTGAACCCAGAAATTAGGTGCTAACAATAACTGTTTGTTTGCTCTAGTAATGCTAATTTAAAAAAGTCAGGGCTGCAATTTTTGTTGTAGTTACTTAAAAGCAAGATACTTACTGACGAATTATTTATTATATATTGCAAAATTTATTGCAACACAATGACATAGCATATTTTTCAGAATTAACTTTTTAAAACAGATCACACAAACAAAGTTTTTTAGAAGACAACCGTCCTGCAAAATTTTTAAAATTTTGCGTTATCTATACGATGGACCTTACGTGGGAACATTATTAACCAACATTAAACATCGAGTTTCATAAACCAGGCCACATATGAACTTTGTGATTAAAAAATGGGAAATATGGTGAAGTTATAGAAATCTTTTACCGTGCCTGCAGTCTATAGAACAGCGGGTAAGCTGTGAAAATGTGCAAGAAATGGTGTATACGATTCAAACTCGTAGGGTTGCCAATCTAACATAGCTAAATTGTGGTTATTGTTCTGAATTACTATCTGAAGTTAACCGTATTACAACTATATGCTAAAATGCTTATACTTACCACTGGAGGTTGATATTAAATAGCCGTGTGCTCCGTTTAACCTATAAAACTTTAAAAAAATGTTAACATAAATTAGGTTGTCTCCAAAATCAGACGGCGACTTATTATTGAAGCTCAGTATCACATGCAGTCAATGCGAGAGTCTGTGGTATATATATACTCGTTGGCGTTGTCATTCTACTTTTAGTCTTTTCCTTTGCGCGCATTTTAAACAGATTTGTACTGTCAATTGACCATAATTTTCTAAATGCTTATTGCCTTAACTTTTCAAAGCCGGTGAAAACATGCATATACTTATAAGATTCTCCGAGCATATGTAGCATCATATATATAGCTGAAACAAAGTTAGGAAATGTTTAGCGTGAGTCTATTTTAGGTGGTTGTTCTTTTGTCAAAATTACAGTTTAGCGAACGCGAACAAGGGCTCTTTGATATACGAACTCAATTAGCGTTCGCATTCTCGTTTCATTAATCAGTGGACTGCCAAATCGGACAGCTGTAATCACAGTCTATGTGCGTATATAAGTATACCATAAAACGCGTTTCCATGCGTACAGTGTCAGTAAATTGCAAATTTGTGAAATATTGAAAGCGAACAATACCGCTGCGTTGCTGTATTGCAAATCTTGACATCGTATATACTCAAAGAAAAGGTTAGACTTGTGCGTGATCTTCAGTTTTAAGGCCGTGAATTGGCAAAAGAACAACCATGGAATACCCACATAAACTGGATTCGGTTCTTTTTCGTTATCGCCCCAGCCCGCGTTTGCCCAAAAATGGCCAGATTTTTAATTGGAATTATCAGGGCAGGTCTCGAGGATCACAAAAATACCAAAATTTCCCGATTCTAACCTTTTTTGGGCAAACACGGGTTGGGGGATAGTGGAAAAGAGCCCTGGATTCAGCTATTAAGATTTGACAACCCCTCAAAAACATATATCAAACTAAACTAAACGAACCTGGGAGAGCACAACGGTTGGCAGACATGACATTAGGCAACCATGCGCTTAATTATCCAACTATCCAGCATATCGTAATCCAACATAAAAATACTTTCATTCTGGCACGAATGAGATTGCATCTACTGCCTAACGGCCCGCATTGTACACGTAAGAAGGCTGTTGAAAACATTTGAACAGATTTCTATGTGGCTGGCTTCTGTTTTTGTCACTGGTTCCTACCGGACAATGCGAAAGGTGGGGAGGTTACAAGAAGCTTTTTCTCACCTGCAGTCCATGAGACAGCAAGGAAGGTGGGGAAATGTGTGGGAAATTTGTTTCTTATTTGCCGTCTGTAGGACAATTGGTAAGCTGTGGAAAATCTTTTCGTAGCTGCTCCCCGTGTGTCATAATGAGCCTTGAGTAAGAATGGTCTTGCCATTGGCAGAACACCTGTGGTAGCGCAGCCCATACTGGTGTTAAAGAGCACTTCTACCAAAATTTGAGTTTACTATGACAAAATAGCTATTTCAAACAAGGCAATATTTTTATGGTTATTACATAATCGGTGCATATAAATATATCTTCTGCTCCTGAACAATTTGCATCAGAATGATTACAGTCCTGCATCCAGTTTTGGATCAAGAAAGCGGGCCGTAACAATATTATTTTCTACCTCAAAATCATAATTTGATTGTAAACGAAGAATTCAAGTCGGTTCATATTTTTGAACAGTTAAGCAGAACTGTTCGGAGCGCAAGACTAACAATAACGAGATGAGCTTGGCACTGTATTTAACATTTGACAATTACTCCATAAAAATACTAAAAGAATTTTGCCAGAGGGCATACATTTGTTATTTGGCACATCTCCCTTATGCAAAGTTGCACTACGAGAATGCTAAAACACTCGAAACAGAAAATATATAAATAAATCAATCTATTTGTGCAAACAAGTGTTGGCCGCTGGTTCAACAGTATTTCACCATAGACCAGAAATCCATATTCATTCAGAATTCCGCTTTTTCCGATTTGTCCCGCAGACAGCTTCTACAAAACAAGTTTACCGTTAATTTCCACGTCCTCGCAATTTTCCCATACACAATAGCTCTGAAAATAATTTTCCCACAGACTGTCTTACCTTCTCCATTGTCTCGCACACAAGCATTTACGAAAACAAGTTTCTCGCAAATTTGCCCGCCTTCTCAAGTGTCCCTTAGACTGGAGCTACGAGAAAACTTTCCCGCAGGTTCTCACCCATTCCCCACTACCCTAAAGACTGCAGCCACGAAAACAAGTTTTCAACAGATTTGGCAACCTTACTCATTGTCCTACAGACTGCCGATACGAAAACCTGTTTTTCGCATATTCTCGCACCTTTTTGTAATCCGCAAAAAAGTTAGGAAAATATGTTTCCCACAAACTTCATCAGCTTTCCCATTGTCCATTGGACTTCAGCTATGAAATAAGATTTCTCACAATTTTCGCTACCTTCTCCATTGTACTGTAAACAGCGCAACCGGAAAGATACTTTCCTGTAAGGTTCCCAACCTTCAACCCTGACCCGCACACAGCGACTACGAACCTAGCTGGGAAACAAGTCTTCCATACTTTAGGAACCTCCCTCATTGTCCTTATATTACATGTACTAATACGTGGGTCAACATTCTATGCGTATACCATGGTTCTTCGTTTGTCAAAATTACGATCAAATCGTGCAAATTTCCCGTTCATATTTCTGCCATTGGTATTGGCATTTTTGTGAACGCGAAGATGGGCTCTGTGATGTACAAATAACTTTCGCGTACATTTGTCCATTTCGCAATTTAGTCCGCGTTTAATCGGATAGCTATGGGCGCAATCAATTTGTGTAATACAGCTTTACGACAAAGAAAACACGATTAGTAGTTACGTTTTCTTGTACGCTGTTAACAAATTGATGTCCTAAATCGCAAAATAGTAACCGCGAACAATGCCTAAGCGTTGTTGCACCGCAAATTGAGTACGCGTACATAGATACACCAAGATTTGAGCTTTCCTTCTTCGCTTTTGGAATCGTCAAGTAACTTGACTAAAAACGGTCTAAGCGTACTCACGTAACGTGGACCCACGCATAAAACAAATTTTTCACACTTTTCCAACTTTTCTCACTGTCTCGTACACTGCAGCTACGAACCAAGTTTCTCCGTATATTTGCTCACCTCTCCATTGTACCATAATTGCGAGCAGCTAAAACACTTCCCCGTACATATATCGACTTTTACTATTTTCAAGTGAACAGCAACTACCAAAACAGGTTTCACGTAGATGGTGGTATGAAATGACTGGGATGGCAGAGACTATGGTGGCATAACTGAAAAGACGGTGGATTCCTTTCCTAAACCCCTCCAAATAGGTCAGGCCGATTTGCCCATCTTCTCCACTGCCCCATATACACTACAGCATTACGAAAACAAGTTTGTCACAAATTTTCGAACTTCCGCATTCCGGAAGAGGTACAAATATAATTCCACTTACTCTCCCGAAGATTCATGCTGTCCGGTAGGCATCAGCTACGAAGACAGCTAAGAAAACAAGTTACACTTAGCCTTTCCCTTTCCAAATAATCCCGTGGAATGCAGCTTCTAAAACAAATTTCCCACAGTACAGTAACCTTCCCCACTGTTCAGTTGAACAATGTTATACAAACGTGTCACAAAAGTTTCGCTGCCTATCGCAATATCGCATAGACTGTGGCTAAGTGCCAGACAAGACTACTACAGATTTATTCACTCTCCCGTTTTGCTATAGACTGTAGTTACTTAAACAAGTTTCAAATCACTTTTCCAGCAGTAGCGAAAGCACTAACAGCAAGAATACGTTTAGCTTCAAAAACTACACAACTGTCATATTCGAACCAGCTACGAAAACAAGTTTTCATCTATTCTGTACCTACTGCACTGTTTCATTTAGTGTGCTGCTATGAAAAAACAATCCCATAGCTTCCCCAGCGTCCCGCACGCACACAGCAGTAATAAAAACACGTTTCCCACAGATTCTCCCGCGTTATTTCGCACGCCACAACGACGAAAAGTAGTCTAGAATAGCTTTTCCACATTTCAGGTTGTCCCGTGGACAACAGTTAGACAGAAACTACTCCAAAATTTCTTGCAATTGTCCCGCATGATACATTAGTCATACATACTATATATCGAATTACATATCAATAATTTGGGGAAAAACTCCATTATAAATATGATTGCCTTTACCAGCGTCCCTACCAATGAAGACCATCTCTGAAGAGAAGATAAGCAATTGAAAACAAGTTGCATCAGCACATTTGATTATTTGATATTACACACACAAATTTTTGTCCAGCCGTGTAGATGGTCCACTGATGCTTATTTCAGAGGCAGTTTTGACATACATCATGTTTAGAAAGATGCACAGATTAAGGAATTGCATAGAAACTAGGAGTATCGAATTTCTTTAGGGAAAATTTTTTCCTATTAAACCCTAGGTTCTAAATATTTGGTTCCACAGTGCAAAAATATTTTGTAAAATTTCGTGGGAAAAAATGCGTTCACGCATTCTGGAAAAACTTCCCCAGCAGATTACATTAACTACAATTGAAAGAGACGAACACATATAGCTACAAGGTACCAGATATTTAAGACAAGCGTGCACACATTGCACCGAGCTATCAAAATTTCAGGAACCAAATAATTTATTTTGTCACACCAGTACTGAACCAGGCCCGCAGAGCAAAAACACCACTTAACCACAAAATAATATAATCGTGTGAAAGAAATATATAAGCCAAATGTTGGTAATTGTGACAATATAAGTCTTGTAACACTATCGAATCTTTGACTGAAAATAACAATATGGGTGGGTTGAAGACTTGTTGTGCTGGTTAAAGAATATTTTCAAAGGACTGGACGGCGCAAATTTTATAGTTGATTCGAGTCGTGGTCAGTCAGCGACTCGTCAGCGGCGATCACTAATGTTGTAGCATTATAATTAAGTTTATGTACATTTTTATTACTAGATTTATATACCCTGCAGTAAATCACCATGACTTTGCATAGAAGCCGATTTTTAACCACAGCTCGATTATAAAAGGTTAAATAGAAAAATATTAAATCGGTATTATCCAACAGTCTGTTTCATTCTGTGTATTGCCGCGCGACAAATACATCCAGGCAGTGCATATATTAAAATGTCTTTGTTCAGGGAAAACCATATCTCTTCGGTGACATCAACCATTGTTCATTTCTCTTCAGTAATACAGGACGACACCGCTCAGGTATTATCTCAGGATGGATTTTGAAATTGCCTCATTTGATCATTTTTTATTTTTATTCTTTTCACCGTCTTGCGAATTCTTACATGTCCACTGTCTGTAAGTGCCAAGATAACGACGACAGTTTCCACAACGATGCTCTGCATTAAGAAATCGGTCACTACAAAAGGGAATAAAGCAACAACCACAAATCAGCCTGAAAAGAATGTAACAGAAAAGCACACAGTTACCTAGTTTATAGTTCAGCTAACATACTTCGCAGACACGAATACTAGTGATAGAATCTTGTGTGCTATATCCCAAAGCAAAAATTGCTTTCAAACGGTTCTGGTCAACATGTGTATTATTCAAATAAATATTGTCTATCGCTGAAATAGGCACTATAATCTAGCGCAGTGAAGTAATTTTTGCTGCATATATTTATAATTTAGCAAATCTAAACTAAAATAATTCTTCCTAAAGATAAATTATGGGAGTGTTGCAAAAATTTGCACGATTTTGTAAATAAATATATGATGTCCTTATCTTTAAATTCCGAAAGAGGCTATATTATACTGTGGCATGATGCACACAAAGCGACACTCACAGCTGACAATATTAAATCACGTATTCTATAACGTTGGTTGTAGGGACATCTTAAATATATAAATTAATTTGATCCAAAATATGAGAGTTATACGCAATGATTCTAGAAGGACCGGAAGGTGCAAATTCAGTGCCTTCAATACATTCTCATATCTTAATAAAAATTAAATTCGAAATAATAAGACAACAGAACTGTAGAAGTGTCACTAATTGTTCTGTGATTCCACAGTAGGCGCGCCAGTATTATCAACATCACTCTGGCTTTTATCGAAACTTGTTCCAACATAACGTAAAATCGATATCTAGTTATTTAGCTCGATGTTAAGGGAAAGCCGTGAATGTACACTACATGAACACCGCGAATAACAGGGCATAAGACACGTATTAAATATGTAGGAGTTGTGGCATAAAACGCTGGTTAATGTATTACAAAGCAAAGCCCAACTGAAATAATTAAAGTTTCCCGATCCATCCCGCTGCAAATGTCTTTGCGCTGGAACTTCGGTGATCTCGACATTAGACTAATCATGATCTTAGTACAGAGCACTGAGTTATTAACCTACCAAAATAATGCTTCGCCAGAACCACAGGGTCATTTCTGAATCAAATTGCAACAGCGTCGAAATATCGTTCATTACTTCATAACTAGCGAATTTCCCAGGGGGGATGGGGTGAGAAAGCTGGAGCAGACAGAAGTGCGAAAGAGCTAGATTTACAATCTCTGGCTTACCTTAGCACCCATCAGGCAGTTTATACGCCCTGGCTTTACTGTTCAAGAGCTATATCAAGCTAAACGGGGCCATTCCGATAAAAAGCGAGGCTTGGCTCGGTTGTTATGCTCCTACTACACTTTTAACGGTTGAGTCGAGGTTGTCTCCACTGTTATTGCGGAAGATCGTCTACTGTACTATTCATTAGATGCTTTCCAATTACGGTTGTTGCTTTAGAAAAAGCTACACAACACGTATACATTTAATACATTAAACAGTGTTATACTGGCGGTGTCGCTGTAGCGTACCTTCACCGAAAAAACAACAGAATACGGTAGTCTGCTCACCGATGGATGATAAATCGGAACTTGATGTCTGACAAATGCACTACTAGGTATTGGTGTACCGGCTGGACGACATGCTTAATCATAATAATACCATTGATACATACTATAATGTCAAGCTGAGGGACGTAAAGTTATATAGATCTCGCAAACCTCGACATACATAGACTAAGCCGTAGCCTAAGATAAAGTACTTGTGTAAGCACTAAATTGCTGAGTGTTAAGTCGGAAGACTACCGACCCGAACTCACCGCACAAATATGATCTTTATTAAGTGTTACAATGTTTCCTCCTCAGCTTACTTGTGCTCGCATTTCAAGTAAAAATGAAAAACCTTGAAAATGGCGATTAAAATGAAACTCACCCGACGCTTGCCATTAAAATGCACGGTATCCATGTTTTCCATCCAGGAAACGTAATAACTTCAGTTTCAGCTTCCACGCGACAATGTGGACATCGTAGCAATTGCGGCGCAGTTTTAAGGCTTTTGCCATCAACAACACATGACATGATTTTAACAAAAATTATACAATAACGGAAGTACGGTTTATTTGCATTTAATTATCTATTACTGACGGCATAGTTTGCTTATTCAAACAATAAGTTACCTCTCCGATTCTAAAAGCATATTAAGTTGTAAAATATGCGAGAGTAAACTTAGCCTGAGTTCATAGGCCATTCTGTTATCTAATAACCGGTAGCGAATCGTAAACTCTTGTTCTGAAGAAAATGGTTTTCATTAACAAAAAACTTGCAAAACCAGAACAAGTACCTAAAATCACACTTTGTGTTTGAACATAATTTTGAGGATTTTCAATTTGCAGGAAAACGGTTGCTTATCTTAACGCCTGTCAGTTTTTCATATGTATTTGCCTTTGCTCGCGAACAAATTTAACGTAATGCTGACGGTACAAATTAATCGGTCCTGTCATTTACCTTACAGTTTTCGCGAACAAAACTAGCCTAATCCAAATCTGGTAGATTTTATTTCGCAAAAAAATTCGACAATTTTCGTCGAGTTTTCAATAACCAAACTTGCCGGATTTCTATTGCAGAGCTATGTGTTCGCGAACAATCTTGCGGCGAATTACATTTTATCAAAAATGTTCGGTAATACATCATTAACCCAAATAGCAAAATATGATGGTTGATAGGCGTGGGCTAAGTTTACTGTCGCATTAGAGTCAAACAGACTGTTGCCTACAAGAAATGCCAAATTATTACTATATATCCCGAATTGGAGACACCATGGTGCCTAAAATTTCGGACCCGACACGGCCCGCGCATTCGTAGACCCTACCCGACCCGACTGCAATCTCTCAAGGGACAATATTCTATGTGCACAGCGCAAAATATCCGGAATGAAACGAGAAAAGATATTTAAAATGACTTTTCGCGAACTGGTATATTTTATGCTGTACTCAAACTTATAGAATATGCAACACACGCATTCTGTTTTGTCACAATTGGCTCCACCAAATCCTACGTCGGCATTGTGCAAAATTCTGGGCTGCACTCTGGCAGAACGTGATATGCTACAGCATTAATTGGGTCATACCTGGATCCGAATTTGACCCGAATGCTTGAATCGAGCCTAAAGACCCATCCTACCTGACCCAGCCCGACTGTAGGATCTATTCCGAGTAGCTTTGGGAAAAATGGTTTTAACAAACTATGCATAAATTTAATCTATAATTTTTCAGCATTTTAATTACTGTGAAAACAGTAATATATTTGGATGGATTTTATTTTAGAAACAATCGTTCTCCTCGTTTTAAAGAAATAAACAAAATGCCGCTACAAGATTCTTTCTATATTTTTCTTGCTTTATTTATGCAGTAAAATATTATACACAATAATACTATACAGTCAAACCACTGAAAACCCGAGATATACTTATATAACTATTCAATTCTGTATTTTCTAAGATTGTTGATGCTTCAACAAATAAGAGTATATAACATAGGTACGGATAGCGTATAGGGGGTTACCCGCCGCTAAGGCTCGGATTTCACCCTTAGCTCGACCCCTAAAGGCTCAGCACTCCCGGCCGCGCCGCATCGAAAGGCACAAGATACACTAAATACGTTTAAGTGATAAAAATTTAGGTTTATCCTTTAACCCTAGTAATTCTATCGAGATTGTAGAACGTAGTGAAGCAATTATGGCACATATTCGCCTTTTACATGCACAGCCAATCAGCTCTCGATAGCATACGTCGATATGCTATATGTGGAACTCAGACAATACTGCACATATTAGACCAAAACTAACATCGGCAATAATGTTGCCACGCCCGAAAACCCCCCAAGTGCAAGCTAGCTGCCTCCCAGTACGCCACAATGAAATTAAAAATTTCGGGTCGATCAACCGTATGGGCGCCATACTTTCGTACCCATGGAACAATGGTTCGCAGAGCAAAACAACACCGGCAATGAGTTTCCCATGCCCGAAAACCACAAAGTTAAGAGTTTCAGCCGCCCAGGACGTCAGAGGAAATTTTCGAATTTTGAGTCGAGGAACCACGAGTGTGCCATACCTCAAACCCCAAGAACCGGAGCCTTAATCGAAAAAACAAAAAAGAGGCATCGGCATTTATTATTTTACTATGAATTAAAACCAACCAGAGAAAATAAATACCCAAAATTAAGATAAAAATAATCTTGTTTCCGTGAAAGGTACTAAAATGAGATAAAAACTCTCATTTTGCCCTGTGACCCCAACCTTGGGGGCGCCATACTTCCGTACCCGTGGAGCCACGGGTCGCGGAGTAAAACCAACATTGGCAATGAGTTTCGCATACCCGAAAACCTCCAAATGAAACTGGCTGGCCAGGATGTCAGAACAAAGTTTCTAATTCTGGGTCGAGAAACCACGAGGCTGCCATGCCTCAAATCCCATAACTCCAGAACCGAAGCCTTAATCAAAACCAAAAAGAAGTATAAGCATTTATCATTTTACTATCAAATAAAACCAACCAGAGAAAAAATTCGAAAGTTAAGATAAAATAATTTTGCTTCCGTGAAGGGTACTAAAATGGTTATAAAATGGGGCGAAAACACTGGGCAGATGAAGATACAGCGATAATTTTGATTCTATTCGGTCTCCGAAAATATTATCTACTAGGACCATATTTCTATCTATTTTTGGAAACACTGGGCTATCAACACCACCCCTAAGCCTAACGAGCTGAATCCGATCATTGGTTGCGAACTTAGGCTTAAAAGTTAGGCAGTCATTTCACACGAATGCGCATAAAACACAAACTAATGAACCGATTTGCTCTATCTTGATTTCGACAACGCGCTTCGATCCTAAAAAATCGAAAAATGCCACGGCATTAATGGACACTTTCGAATACCATTGTTGATCTGCCTCGAGCGCAACCGAATTATCGCTATATATTCGAAACTGTCCAATTTCGGGCTGGTGGGAGGATAACGAAAAAGACCTGTTATGTATTGGAGGATATAAGGCTAAAGTTGAAAAAATCTTATCTAAGTGTAAGACTAATTGATAAGCTATATTATATCGTACAATAATACTATGCGCTCAGTTGTGGCCTTTGGGTTTGTACTATGTTTGAGAAATATTTTGTTACGCTTCCTATATTAAACAACGTTTAGTTTAACCGTTACACAATGCTTGTACGATGTTAGTGTACCAAATACGCAATTTCATTGAGGTTGGCAGTCTTGAGGTAAACCATTTAAAACATTATAGGGTATTTCATAATTAACGAAGCAAAATAATTTATAGCTGATTTTTCTATCTGGAGAGGTTGGCGACATAGAATTTGTGGCATTTTTGATTGCACTTGGTGCGAAACGGTTGACACTTGTTCGTGCCCCGTCGCAAAATTCCGGAATCTTTTCTGGTTTAATTTACCTAGGTGATTTTTTCTGTCCACCCGCAAAGCAGCGATCCATACAAAAATCAACAATCTGTTCTGTAAGTTCCAATTCCGAAGATAAATATTTGATAAATGCAAAAATTAGTACTTTGTTCATCTTATGTGCCTATACGTCACGCGCCCATTATAGATTTGCTGGAACAGAAATACCGAAAAAGGTGCTGACGAGAGTTGAACACCTAACCTCTGGATTGGTGGGCCCGGACAGCGCGTTAAATCCCAAGGCCACACTTTAATAAACGCGTTACTGGGTCTTTTAATAAATGCCATGCAATCTCGAAATAAAAAAAACATGTTCGAAACAACGCGAAGGTAAAATTTGAAATAACTACATATAACACCTTTTTCTTTTTCAGTTTGGTTGACTACTTGAAATATTATTTTATTTTATGTGGTGATGGTTAAATGAAGTCAATAGACAAATAATTATTTATATCCGCTCATTGGTCCTGCGCTGTCGCCGTGTATTTTGAAATTAAACTCTGCCTTAGTAATATAGCAATAGTTTTTTTTCAATTTTTGGAAATTTTTTGTAGTTGTAAGTAATAAATTTTAACGTTTATCTTGGTGTGAATATGTTAAAAATACAAAACGGCAAGGCTCACACTAGATATTGATAGCCCACTATATAAAGGAAATTTGTTCACAAGGCATTGTTGTTATGACGGGACACAGATAATCAAAACCAGGAACACACTTGAGTCACCTAGCAGTGACCCACGACCGAAGTCACCGATAGGTTTTGGACCTAGAATATTTTACACATAAGCGGATGACCTGCGGGAAACTGATCCACCAACGACTCAGCTAGAATATCATTGTTAGCACTCGCACAAAACTAATGTTCCTATTTGAAAACCGTCAAAGCGTTTCAATTTTGTGTTTAGCACTGCCGCAAAACGAAATTTATTGTCAGGAGCACTCGCCGTAAAAAATGCTTGTCACATGCAAATTAAAATTGTTATCCTAATGAATGTATGTATTGACCACTAAAAAATACATGACATTTTTTGAACGACTGTAAACAAGAAATGACAAACATAATTATCGCGGGGTTAACCTTTGATGATAGCAACCGTAAACTCATAGGATTTTTCTTTGAATGTTTGTTATAGGGTATGGATATAAAGTTAGAATATTTCAAGTAGTCAACCAAACTGAAAAAGAAAAAGGTGTTATATGTAGTTATTTCAAATTTTACCTTCGCGTTGTTTCGAACATGTTTTTTTTATTTCGAGATTGCATGGCATTTATTAAAAGACCCAGTAACGCGTTTATTAAAGTGTGGCCTTGGGATTTAACGCGCTGTCCGGGCCCACCAATCCAGAGGTTAGGTGTTCAACTCTCGTCAGCACCTTTTTCGGTATTTCTGTTCCAGCAAATCTATAATGGGCGCGTGACGTATAGGCACATAAGATGAACAAAGTACTAATTTTTGCATTTATCAAATATTTATCTTCGGAATTGGAACTTACAGAACAGATTGTTGATTTTTGTATGGATCGCTGCTTTGCAGGGTGGACAGAAAAAATCACCTAGGTAAATTAAACCAGAAAAGATTCCGGAATTTTGCGACGGGGCACGAACAAGTGTCAACCGTTTCGCACCAAGTGCAATCAAAAATGCCACAAATTCTATGTCGCCAACCTCTCCAGATAGAAAAATCAGCTATAAATTATTTTGCTTCGTTAATTATGAAATACCCTATAATGTTTTAAATGGTTTACCTCAAGACTGCCAACCTCAATGAAATTGCGTATTTGGTACACAAACATCATACAAACATTGTGTAACGGTTAAACTAAACTTTGTTAAATATAGGAAGCGTAACAAAATATTTCTCAAACATAGTACAAACCCAAAGGCCACAACTAGACGCATAGTATTATTGTACGATATAATATAGCTTTATCAATTAGTCTTACACTTAGATAAGATTTTTTCAACTTTAGCCTTATATCCTCCAATACATAACAGGTCTTTTTCGTTATCCTCCCACCAGCCCCAAAATTGGACAGTTCGGAAAAAAAGGGGAAATTCCGTTGGGCCCCAGGGCGATCCACACGGTTTTTGGATTGGGTCCCTCTTTTTGCGCCGTGGCGTTTTTCGATTTTTTAGGATCGAAGCGCGTTGTGGAAATCAAGAATAGAGCAAATCGGTTCATTAGTTTGCTGTTTTATGCGCATTCGTGTGAAAATGATTGCCCTAATTTTTAAGCCTAAGTTCGCAACCAATATCGGATTCAGCTCGTTAGGCTTAGGGGTAGTGTTGATAGCCCAGTGTTTCCAAAAATAAATAAAAATATGGTCCTCATAAATAATATTTTCGGAGACCAATAGAATCAAAATTATCGCTGTATCTTCATCTGCCCATTGTTTTCGCCCATTTTATAACCATTTTAGTACCCTTTCACCGTAACTTTTATCTTAACTTTCAAATTTTTTCTCTGGTTGGTTTTATTTGATAGTAAATGTTAAATGCTTATCTTCTTTTGGTTTGATTAAGGCTTCGGTTCTGGAGTTATGGGTTTGAGGCATCCCCCTCGTGGCAAAAAACCAGAATTAGAAACTTTGTTCTGACATTGTAGTTTCATTTGGAGGTTTTCGGTATGGTTTTTTAGCCGGGGGGGGCTTGACTCCGCGACCCGTGGCTCCACGGCTACGGAAGTATGGCGCCGGGAAGTTTTGGTCACAGGGCAAAATGTGAGAGTTTTTATCTCATTTTTATTACCTTTCACGGAAGCAAGATTATTTTTATCTTAATTTTGGGTATTTATTTTCTCTGGTTGGTTTTAATTCATAGTAAAATAATAAATGCCGATGCCTCTTTTTGTTTTTTCAATTATGGCGCGCTCGTGGTTTTGCTCGACTCAAAATTCAAAAAAATTTCCTCTAGTAACAGCTAAAACTCTTCCCACACCCATCAGGCAGTTTATACGCCTAGCTTTTGTTCAATATGGCTAAACAGGGGCCATTTCGATAAAAAGCGAGGCTTTTAGCTCAGTTGTTATGCTCCTACTACACTTTTAACGGTTGAGTGAGAATGGAAGATTACTGTACTATTCATTAGATGCTTACAGTTTGTTGCTTTCAAAAAAAGCTACACAACACGTATACATTTAATACATTAAACAGTGTTATACTGGCGGTGTCGCTGTAGCGTACCTTCACCGAAAAAACAACAGAATACGGTAGTCTGCTCACCCGATGGATGATAAATCGGAACTTGATGTCTGACAAATGCACTACTAGGTATTGGTGTACCGGCTGGACGACATGCTTAATCATAATAATACCATTGATACATACTATAATGTCAAGCTGAGGGACGTAAAGTTATATAGATCTCGCAAACCTCGACATACATAGACTAAGCCGTAGCCTAAGATAAAGTACTTGTGTAAGCACTAAATTGCTGAGTGTTAAGTCGGAAGACTACCGACCCGAACTCACCGCACAAATATGATCTTTATTAAGTGTTACAATGTTTCCTCCTCAGCTTACTTGTGCTCGCATTTCAAGTAAAAATGAAAAACCTTGAAAATGGCGATTAAAATGAAACTCACCCGACGCTTGCCATTAAAATGCACGGTATCCATGTTTTCCCATCCAGGAAACGTAATAACTTCAGTTTCATCTCCCATTTTCACTATTTTCCCCTAAAAACAAATATATCAATATTTGACTTTTTCCAACTCTATACAATTTCTTAAACCTTTAAAACTATCCAATGGGGTTCCACTTCATTATCCCTATCCAGAAATTCACTTAATCCCTACGGATACCTTCACTTTGTTCTCAAATAACCTTTTTCCTAACCCTAAATTTACACCAAAATTTCCTTAATATAATAATAATAAGTTTTAATACTAAATAAATTTACATAGCTATATTTTGTCTCTATCGTGTAAAGATGGCTATTTCGTTAAGATTGATGACTGGTCGACGTATTAGTATTATTACTGTTGGTGTAAGAGAGAGTGTGGTTTTTGCGTGAGTTCGAGCGAATTTTTGTTTTCTTTTATTCTTCTGTCTTTTGTTCGATATTATTGCTGTTATGCGCGTTGGGATATAGGATGCAATTTGGAGTTTCTTTATGGTTATGGCTATTGTTTTTTTTCTTTTCCTTGCGTTCGGGAAACTCTAGGGTTTTTTTCCTAGCACTTGGTAGGGCGCACGCGTTAAAACGCTTTGTATAGCTTTTATCATGGCTTCTTTAAAAGGAACAAACGGCTACTTACCATCACACAGGCGGTATACGTCAGCATCCGTGTAGGTACACACACTCGTACATACATAATCTATACACACGCATATATGTAAACTTATGTTCACTTATAGTGACATTGCAGGAGGTTACCTGCATTTCTGGAACCTGCCGAGGAGGCGGGTGTGCTAGGCATAGTAAGCCCTAGCCGGGTTAATGGCAGACCAGAAAAAGAGCAGCCCATTCCTTAAACGGGAACCTCTGGGTGGGATTGGTCTTTCTCCTTTTCCGGCACCCTTTCACCACCCGTTGGACCCCAGGCTGCCACATCATGGGCTGCTCTATCGTCGAAGGCTGTGACATTGTAAACCTTTCTTAGGGTGGGACATAGTTGTCGGAACTATGTCTTAGCGCAAGCCTCGCCTAGGGGTGGTCCAATGCACAGGCCGGGGAAATTACACGCTTAGGGGCTTGGCAGTTATGGGCCAACACCCACGTTCTATTTGGGGAAAATCCTGTGTCACTGTTCTCCCAACACTAACACATAAAGTCCTTTAGTTTTTTTTCAGGTTTACGAAATACACGAACACATCAGGTAGTACGATTTAAGGTACATGTATCCTTTAATGCATGATCGCACGCTATCGTCCTAAACTAGTCAAAATATAAAATCTTAAAAATTGTTATCGAACAAATGGTTCGCGGTAAAACTTTTGGTTTTTGCTAAAATTACATTATGAAGGAAATAGGTTATTCTTGTTATACCTGGTGCATAAGGCCAGGGGTTTTTGTTAAGTTTTCATTCTGTAAACTTATGTTATATACTAATCGTGTTGCTATATAATCTTTAAAAACTTTCAACTAATGTCGAATAGATGTACAATACACGACAGAGCGTGTTATCTGACCTGTAGGAGCT
>JASANE010009262.1:0-18274 GCA_030248225.1 Trileptium ribeirensis | reverse complement strand
TTGTCTCCTATTGATCTTTGACGGCACAGTGAAATGCAAGACAAGTCATATGATTTCAGGCCTGTTACTAGAGCAACGAAGCAGGTGAGCCTGATGAATTTTAAGGCGGGAGCACGCAAATTTGCTCATATGACTAGCAGAATTACTGTAAATGTTCTTTTTAATTACAGCAGGGGCTCGTTTCACCCCCTGCAGATACGAACTAGTATGATTTAGCTGCAACTCAAACCTGAAGCGTAGCTAATATTGTAACTATGTTGCAGTTAAGCCATAGACTATCTGCTTGATGTCAACTACATTGTCAACCTATACCTAAGTAATTTTTATTAAAGGTAACTCTGCAAACAGCTTTATAGCAAATAAAATTATTCAGTACAATGCTGTAATAATGAAACAAAATTAGTTAGATACTCACTAGTCTTATCTCTGCTAACCAAACTCCCGAAACAGGTTAGCTTATATTGTTTTCCTATCTGTACCGTCAATGATGTCTGTTATGACTTTAAAAGAAAAATATTGAGAACAAAGTCCATCATGTCACTTGAAAGTTAAAACCCCAAATGCTACTCATTATATTAAATAGCTTCCACTGTGCCACGAATACTGGCATGATAGCGTTCTAACCAGAAATCGGTTTTAATAGACATTTTGTAACAGTGCTACCACAGATTTGTGCCTATAAACTTTTTGTCCCAAAAGGTTTTCGCGGATGAGCACTGCGGTATAATTTTAGGGCTGAAAGTTACTTCGTTAGACTCGACTTAGGCTTAGGCTGATTCTAAGAATTCACAGATCGCATATAAGGGTTAGGCTTTGTATATCGACAACGCCATATAGTGCATTTCGCTTCAGCCACTTAAAGTTACATTTTGGCGATATCTAAATGTATGTGGTACACATTTGTTTATATGTGGTACGTAACTTTGAACATTCAAAAACAAAATATTTACAAAAGTTGCGCTTAGCTTTACTTATTTTAATCGCAATTTAAGACCGTATTTTGAAAATCACCTTCAGCGTTCTGCACGAATTGCTCATAACTTCAAATAAATAATACATTAACGTATCTATTTATTGTTAAAGATTCAAGATTATTTATACAGGTCTCTTACGCAAGAGAATTTGGCCGCATAATACGCCAAGCAAAAATCCACAACTTATTGTCGCCACTGAAATATCTGTCATAGTTGAATCTCCGCGTCACCATTAAAACACGAGCAGATATCAAAAAGATAGTTGAAAACTCACGTTCCTGTATCCCTTTAGGCGATATAAATATTCCACTGCCAATAATTGATCCAACAATAATTGTGACTCCGCTGAGCAAACCGATAGATCGTTCCAGCTGAACACCCTCACCGTCGCCATGATGAGCTGGTGTTCCATCAGCTGTGTCATCAGTGCTTGTAGGAGCACTACCATAACTATGCTTATTTGAAACCATTTGTTGTAAAATATACAATACCACAACGTTTTAGGTACTCCTACGCCAATACATGTTATCGTTTATTTATTTATTTCTTTATTTTGGTTTCTCCTGAAAACCAGAAATTATGTCCTGCTATGCGGATGTGACATTTTTATACTATACATTCAGAATTCTTAGATAGGAATTTGACGAAAAATAACGAGACGGTTCTCTAAGAGGCCCGTCATCGAAACGGGTACAATTTAAATCCTTTAACGAGGATCTATTGGAGGGCAAGTAACCAAAAGCACTCCAGATAGACAGTATAGGAAAGCAGGCGTTCAAGCGACTTTTGTACGTAATATGATAATTTGGGGCATATTCGACAAAATACTGCGGTGAAACCGTTGGGTCTTGCTAGAATGCTTTAAAAAAATGTAAAGCCAGATGAAGTCAGAGGATTTGGCTAATTGTGGTTCGTAAAATATTTCGTACCCATGTTTTGTAATCTCGGGATGAAATCAACAGTACACGTCTGGCACAAGATGGACATAAGCACAATAAAACTTGATCCAATTATTGACAACTGTCTCAAAGTCATTATAACACCGAAATATGCAGATATCCTTTTGAATATTAGATATATGTTTGGATTATGCCAGGAATAAAACCACGATATAATATCCGGATTATAACTATATTTACAGTCAAAATTTACCCAAATAGTGACAATCATAACAACGCGATACCAATGCGATTTTGGCACAAAGTTTGATATTTTTGCACTGATATTCGGTGCTAAAGAGGATATCGGTTAAATATAATGCAGCCTGACACCCTTAAACGTTCGACTTTTGGCCAAAACTTTTCTTGTAATATTTCAAGACAACATTCGCTGTTTCGCCGATTAATCAAAGCAGAACAGTCTAATAACCACATGGACACAAATAAACGCCCACATAGTAGTCCTGTGAGAATAGAGTTCATATTCGACCACCCAATTAGAATTCTTCGGTGCCAATAACGATGACTGTGTCGGCTGACCGCCGCATCAAGACTGAAAATGTGCCTCGTCTGAGAATCCCAGTTGGCTGAGGTGGTATGCACTTGCTGATATTGGATGCAGCTCATCCATAGCAAAGGCATGGAGATTGGCGCCGTCTTCGTCATGCAATTTGTGCATAACCTGAATTTTGTGAGGGTACCACTTCAAATCTATCAAAATAGTTTGAATTGTCTGACGCGGCATTTCAAGCGCACAAGCTGCACAACGGATAATAGTGTGATGATCTTCTCGAAAGTGCTGCTTTGATTTCTATATGTGTTGGATTCTGTCGCCAGAGGCAGAGGGCCGGCTCCTATCCCGAGGCGTAGTAACAACGGTGCCCATCGTCATCAATGATTCGTGCTATTTTTGTATAAACCACCCACTTGGAGAAGACTGATTGCGCCCAAATTCAGCTTTAAATTTGCGTTGAAGTATATATTACAACGCTCTTTGTCAATTCACACCAACATGCACATTTAGCGTAGCGCGATGCTCTACTGAATTGGCGGTATTCATTGAAAATTGTTGCTATTGAGCAGTATTGCGTAATAAAACAGCCTGAAATTCAAAGTAAGCCTGAAAACTTATACGCGGGCATTTAAATGGTGTGTAATCCCTATCGACAACGTGAAAATTAGGCGTGGGTGCTGGAGCAGCGAATCCGGTGAAAATTTTTTGCTCAAATTCTAGTAAACGAAATCCTAATATTTGTGCTTGCCGAGACTAGCATTTGGCTAAAATCCTTTGGTTATGAGAAAGTTATTCAAAAACAGTACAATACATGCCATACAGTTCAATAATACCCAAGGTTAAGTGCACCAAATGGACAACTTTATAGAAATGGGGCATCACGACACCGTCCAAGCACAAAGTCGCTTGTTTCCTAGTGTATTATGACGTTTGTTTGGAAAGTTTGTTTTCCACGGTTATATTTGGAGCGAAGTAAATTCATTCGCGTTGCTTGTTTTATCTCGGTTTTGTACAAATAAGAAAATAGTTTCTAGAGCTAAATAACATCATTTAGAAACCTGATTTTTCATATGAAAGCTTATAAGTGACAAAGAAATTTGCTTACGATAGCAAACGTTACAATTATAAGGCGCAAACATAAATAGACTATCATGCTTGTTATTTGTGACGCAAAGGTAAGCTGTATTTAGCGGAATATTTAGAGATAAAAAACGTTAAGTACCTTGAAACATTTTAAATTAATTTATGTAATGTGTATATGTATAATAAATGCTTAAAGGTTTAACATTTTTACGTATGAGATGGGTGTAGTTAAAATATTGTATGGAAAATTATTAGCTTATAGAACGATTAACAAATGTCAACTGGTAACGCGGTAAAACTCACAAATCATATTGTTAAACGAAATTCAGGAACACAAAAAGCATTTTGGAATAGCTGATATAAAAATTCTATTAGAAAAATTGTCTTTGAATTGATCTTAAATTAATGGAAATTATAACTCAGCCATGTATAACATGTCTAATGTAGCACTGTTTAACATGAGAAGGCAATAACTGTTAAATCGTTAACGGCTCTTTTTAAGTTAACAATACCTAATGCCATATATCTTCCGCGTCGTATACTATACCACATTGCGCTTTGTAGAAATCGCTTGTTTTGAGCTCAAAATTTGAACAGAAGGTTTAAACTTGTGAATATATATCGCGCTTCATTAAAGTTTCGTCGGACGAGTCCTGGTTATATTTCCACCGCTTAGTTGCTCACGTCTTGTTTTGCCCGATACGTTTTTGTGAAGCTTCGCTCAAATGCAACGACCGGTTGGGCCCCCCCAAACACATTCCAAAACCCGTTTCGCATGTAATATATCAGGCACGATGGTACGAACTCCCCTTCGGCTACGAAATGACTTCAACATCCAAACATCTCGAAATAAAGTACAGAAACGGAATGCATCCATTTTGCTATATTCCAAGCAACACCCCTGTATTATCATTAAGGCTTATATCGAGGTACCAACTGGGGATATGATAACTTTCGCTATTTTCATAATCCATCAGTACGAAAAACATTTCAATGTATCGAATCATTTAGAACAGTTGTGGGCGAAAAGCGCGGTATCAAAAGCCGCCAAAAGTGTTTCCCAGGATTACGGGTAGTTGATGTCTGTTGTTCTAAGGTCATCCTCCGAAAATATGATAGATATTTCAGGAATGAAATTTCATAAAACTTTTTTATTGCCAATGCTATTATGACTCTGGCTCAAAAATAAATCAAGTTACTATTGTAGCTATCACTATAATATTGAATGGTCAGTATATATTATATGTCATATTGATTGCAACAGTGTTGAGAAACGGTCAGTTTTGAGGTCAGACGGTCGGCCTTTCTATATACGGGTAAAATTTGGGCCATCCCATGGTGACGGCCGTCCAGCGACATCGCCTACGGCTCAACCGAATGCCGACAGGCTATGGACGGCTGACTGCCAAAAAATTCCTCTTACTAAGGTACGAATGTAATTTTCGTAAATGCTACTTCGAAGGTCGTCTTTGCAATCTATGAACATTAGGGCACATCTCGGTCGAGCCCAGCATTTTGTCGCTAGAGGACTCCGAAATCATGGAAGGGGCAAGATGTCTTGAGTTATGTCATAATGCCTCTGCTGGTTCATTGCGAAATTCGGCGGATACATTTTAACGATACCCCAGGATCACCCTCTGTATGCGCTAGTGACGCATATCAATTTAACAATAAACATATTACTTACTTAAATATGACAATACTGCTCTGAACGGCGCAAAATCCTTGCATTTTTATTATTGGCGATTACATGACAAAGTTGCGGTAATCTGGTGTATCTCACTTCCCATGCATCAGTAAGCGTAAGAATAGACCAAGGCTGGCCGACCAGCTCAGCATTCATGGCAGTTAACGGCACAAAATTATTAAAGGCCAGCGTTAGGACGTCGCGCGGCGTTTAGGCTTTAATTTTAGCTTTTAATCTTGCCGATAGGCTAAACGACCGGCTGTTTAGCCATCGGACGACGTCTCCACGGCCGTTACCCAACACTGGCTTGCAAAACAAGGGGACTACCTGGACACAACAGGCCTTAGTCATCCCTAGTTCAAACTGCGCTATGCATATATGCTTTCATAGTCCACAACATAAGAACACACAATTCGCTTGCATGAAGTTCGACCTTATTATAACTATAACCTCCACAAAATTTAGGCAAAAACATACTGAGAGGAACAACGTATTTTGCTCGTCTCAACATTTGGATTGATAAATTGTAGACGTCAATATTTTTATTATTTTCAATTTGTTTACAAAACCATAAGCGAAAACTCAAAATGTGTCGGTAGCGAGCGCCGAATAATATTTTATTAAATCAATTCTCGTCTCCCGTGCAATCAATGACGATCATACACCCGATCAACTCATTGCAAAACTGTGATTTTATTAGATCGAAAAGAGAAACCTGTTTGCTGTTGTTGTTACTGAGCGATGGAAACTAATAGAAAACCATAGAACGTGGCCGACGAGACGCTGTTGTAGCATTTTGTCGAGTTATTGTGGCAACAACACTAGATAACAATTTTTATTTTGGGCAAAAACGCGCGAGGGAAACACAAAATATACATATATAACGGTTGCAATTTTGTAGTTTTTGTCGAAGAAAATAATGACATTGATTGACGTTTAAAAATTAATATATTTCAAATGTTTAGAATAGTTTTTGTCGTCATCGTTGGGTTTTTGTCTGAAAAGTTTAAATGCGGGTAAAATAAGTTTTCAGGCACTCTATTCCCGCCCAGATATTAATAGCTGGAATCTACATACGATTTTCCCCGACAATTTTGGGGTTGCCATCGACTCAACCACCTGATTTGTAAAAGTTCCAACTTTGCTGTATGTATGTGAATTTACTTGTTATTAGAAGTATATACTTGGTGATGATTTCATTTAATCAGACATAGGATGCCAAATCAGCTAAAATAAATCAAGATGTTGCAATTCTTAAGAAAAAATGACATTATTTTGTGTGAAAAACAATTTATACTGGGTGCCAAGTCGTAACTACGGTAGCGCATAAAGTGTTTACATGTACAATGCAGGCATGTTGCCAGTATGTCTGCATATTGCAATTCTTAAGAAAAATGACATTGTTTTGCTGTAAATATTCACTATGTAAAACAATTGATACTGGGTGTCATATCGTAACTACGGTAGCGAATAAAGTATTACCCTTCAAGGCTACCTGGACCGGTGAGATTCTGTGGGTTACAGCAGAGGACTAAATAATGTGGTGGTAACATAATGCCTTTGTACGGGGTTATGTATTATTTGGAGGTCACATTTAATGACATGAACAAAATGCGTTGAGATACTGTGGGTTACAGCAGAGGAGTAAATAATGTGGTGGTAACATAATGCCTTTGTACGGGGTTATGTATTATTTGGAGGTCACATTTAATGACATGAACAAAATGAGTCATCACCGTATATTATTATCAGATGCGGGTCATTTTTGAGCAAAATAGCATTATCTGCATTATTCGATAAATAGTGTTTCTGTAGTCCGACAATGATTAGAAGATCAGATAATAACAAAGCAGCTGGTTAGAACGCTAACAAAAAGAAACTTTTTATTTTCTATATAAATATTGCTAACGTCGGGGTTGAAGAATGTAAGCTATATGCTGGTTCAGCAGCGCTCAGTATTCTAACCCTAATGTTGATTAGTCGAAAACGCTTATATGAGTCTTATACTAAGCTAAAGATTGTTCACGGGGCGTGCCTCCGATGAACAACCAAACTAAGTTGACCGTTTTAAAGATATAACGTTACTCTATTCAACTTGGTTTGTGGTGCACCTGCGTATATGTTCTAGTACCCAATAATTATGCATTGCAACTAGTGTATCGCAGACTCTTCAAACGTGGAGGGTGCAACTAAACAATAGTTTAGTAGCTCGATTATTTGCAGTTCTTTTTATTTTATATCCACCTTTCAAGGTTTTCTCGTGCGTCAGCAGAAAGTTAGGGGTCCACCAGCTCCCCTGTTGCGACGACCCTGTGTAGAAGAAAGGTCTTAATGCGAGATAACAAAGAAGCCTCATTGCAAAATTACAGCTGCTGTTTGTGTCGTCACTGTACCTCATTATCAGTTGCGGGTCATTTTTGTCCAAAATAGCATTGATCTGCTATATTCGATAAATAACGCTTCTGTAGTCTGACAATGATTAAAAGATCAGATAATAACAAAACAGCTGGTTAGAACGCTAACGAAACCTTTTTGCTAAATAATTATTGGCCGCTTCAATTTTATCTACTGATCAAACTGCCGAAGGGTTTCGCTAAAGATATCTCGAACGGAGAGGATTATATAATTGTATTTTGTTGAAAGCCTGCTAGCTAGTTAACTTAGATATCCGCGAAATTAATAATATAGCATTCAATATACTTCATGAAAGTGTATTGAAAATTAAATCGTATTACGTCATCATCCATTAAATACAGGGGCGCAAACGCGGAAAAATTCTGGGGTTGTTAAGTACGATCGAAAAACTTCGGAGGAGGACAGGTCATAGTACTGTCTTGCAATTGTTATACGGTTATGTGGATGCTGATTACTATGAGTTTATATATACATGTATGCATTACCAGCTACTTATATTTCTGATGGTCCGACCTACATATTTGTTCCCCAGGGATATATCTCTATATACATTGAATACACAATTGATCAAATTGCAAATTTTTGGAGAGGGCGGCAGACATATTTCTAAATATACATTTAGTATTGACTAACTTGCGATATTTCTGGATGACGTGTCCTCCATCTCACCCCCCATCACGATATCTAGGCTCATGATTAAATATTGTATCCAAATCATCTCGGTACCTTATACCAAGTGCTTTATAGTTAACCTATGAGTATACCTATTCTATTCTAGGAATAATAAGCTGTTATAGATATTTTAGACCAGTTCATTGAACGATAGCCCTATCAAACAACGGCTTCCTCTTTCAACGTTGATCTGAAGAGTTAATATGGGAACGCTGCACGGTTTATATCACTAATATTTCATAGGGGTATGTGACATATCAACCAAGAGGCAAGACTCTGAGGTTTTTTATCGTACCTATCACGAACCGTGCACCAACTTGATTTCCTTGTCATGCGATTGCAACTAATTTGATGGGTACGAGGATTAACTAATAAAAAAATTAAATATATGAAAAATCGCCTCACAACCAAATGTTAACGGCACGACGTCAAGTTTGGCCTTATGAGCCAGAGAAAATGTTAAATTGAATAAATTCTGCGAAAAGCTTTGTTTCACGCCAGGAGATAACAGTTGTTAGGTGTTACTCAATGAACAACCGTGTCACATCATGAGAAACTAAAAATTACCGTTGCCGAGTTTAGCACTATTATATGTAGCCGTACTCGGTAAACTAATCGTGAAATTTTGTTTTGTAAATTGCGGCCTCCCAAACTCCGATTACGGCGTCATGGTACCAATTTCTTTCAATTTGGTATAGTCGGCAACTTACATTCAGAAATTTCTTTTACTCTGCATCATGAACTTTTTTGACTGGATATGGAAGATACAGAACAGTCTGTGCCACAATCCAAAATGAGATGATATGATGATGTACGATATATAATCAATAGCTTATTAACAAGGCAATAATTTGGTCTGATAACGCAGCTGCTTTTAGACTGAGTAAAATTTTAACGGTTGCTGAAATTTGCAATTCTGAAACTCATCTAAAATATAATATAATAAGGAACAGTGCCCGGCTGCCGTTGCATAACCGAAGCTTTTGCGTAGCTTGCCATTGCTGTGTTGGTGTCACCAAGAGCGCATTAGAGAAGAGTATGCAACTTCCCTGCACTCTTATGTTAACCCGTCTTTGATGAAACTGGCATTTTCAACGTTTACACCTGTTCTCTTATGCACTTTTGCTCTCGCCAATCGAGGTCATGGTTAGAAACCTGGATAGAAACCGGAGATAGCGGGACGTGCACTATATATTAAGATCCTTAAACGCGTTTCAATGTAAGATTTAATAAACTTAGCAATTTAGAATTAAACAAAAACGAACAATTTTTTGGTTCGGCTTGAATTTTTTGTTGACAGCAAGTAATGTAAGTAATAACATCTGTGCTATCTAAAATAATTTCCGAACTAATATACCATCGTTCTTTCCATTATATACAAAATTCGTTTCCGTGGTTTTCATTGTTTTACTTTTAACTACATATATAAATGAACCGAAAACTATATGCAAGAGAGTTAGTATTTAGCATTCATATGCATTGTATTTATATATATACCAAATCTATATATTACCATTTCTCTGGTACAAAATATGGCACCTAGCTCCTGAACCAAAATAAATATGTTGGCCAAAGCGCCCCATAGGGAGAATATGTCTTAGGTTGGGAAACCCTCTAAGTGGTAAACTTCGCGTATCCACTATGCACGCGCATGTGTAAACAGTATACATGAAGTGTATAGTTTGCCGTACTCAAAATACGCAAACCTAAGCTAGACTGCTAGCCTTAAATTTTGTCTTCTAAACATTTGTGTTAAGACAACACTACGCTCAAAACAACTTCCTACATGAGCATCAAAGCTAGACTGTAGTTAGCTGACCACTCCATCTTATAAAATTAGATAACGTTGGCTGCATCTGTTTGGCTTGCACAAATTACCTCTAACAAAGTGTAACACGATATAATAATAACGATGTATTGTGCTGATAAAGATTTGCGGTATTATAGCTAAAATTGCCATCAATAAATAACTAAAATTTTTCACATTTGTTTTTTCGTTTCAAACACCTCTGTTTAATCTTGCAGTTACGACAAAGTTATAGTTATGCTAATGCTTTGACAAATACATACTTTTGCTTTAAAATTCATACTTTGATGATACGCCACTCAGACTCGAGTGGAATTACATAGCTTTCCAACAAACGTGATGAACATTGATTTTGAGTCTGGTTCAAGCTAAGACAAAACACATCTGGGGCAATAAGATAAAACACATTAGGGAATAGATGCCTGGTTACCCATTTTTCAACCCATATTTAATCTCCCTCCTTCTCAAAAATATTTTTGGGTAAACTGAAAAAAATTTGGAAAAATCTGGCGGACAACGAAAGACGTTCACCCAGCTTGATTTCCGTGAGACGGCTGCTGTCCCTCCTTGCGTCCATCCCCGATGCTTGGTACAATATAAAATTTAGCGTGATTGTGTTATATTGTGCGATGTACATTACGACTGGTTGACAAAAGTATTAATGTAGTAGCGAGTATATTTTAACGCTCTGTGCTATAATATCAGCTTCAAAGTTGGATTAAATAGCTTATTAACCAGGCAATAACTTGTCTGACAACGCTGCTGCGTTCAGACTGAGTAAAATTTTAACGGTTGCTCCAATTTACAAATCTGAAACTCATCTAGCAAACAATGTAAAGCGAAATTATTGTACTGGTGAAGTACCAACTGTAAAACGCAACAACAAGTACGTAACGTTACGTCCTCAAAAAACAACAGCTTATTGCGGGGTGTTCTGGAGGCGGCTGGCCACAGATTTAGTTTTAGGCTTAGTATAATACTCACATAGCTACTTTAGCTTGGGCTAAGGCACAGGCTTAACCTTAGTATATCGAGGATGGCACAACCAGCATATAGCTTATGCCCCTGAGCTTGATTTTGATCAAATCCGGTTACACTGTTCAACTGATTTTGGCTTAAAATCAACTGCGACTATTCGGCTTTCACTCCTTGGTTCTACTACAATCTTCCGATGAAACAAAAATTAAACTGTTCCTTAGTTCCACAAAGCACATAACATTTTTTCAATTTTGGCATATTTTATTGTATTTCGTCTACATAACCACTGCTCTTATATAAGCACACTAAGCCTACGATATCCAAAACATGACATCTAGTATTATATAATGAAGCAAAAAAGTGGACAAAATGAGATTATTTGTTCTAGAACTAAATCGAAGTCTTGCGTCGTAACATATATTTAGTTCTAGTAGAAATTGTAGCTTGTTAAGAAAACGACAGCATTATGTAGCAACAAATAGAATAGCATTAGGTTGAAAACGCACATCAGCTATAGTTGGTTTTTGGTTGTCACAGTTGTGGTGCGCTGCGACCACTTACAAAACAACTACAACAGTTAGTGCGTGTTAGTCGTGTCCTTAAATTTGGAATCTCGCAAAGAATGATTTCCATGCTAGTTAGGTTTATGGGTAGTCAGTATTCAGTCAGTCTCATACAGCTAGCGAGTGATTTGTTGCATTTCTCTGTCGTAGATAGTAAATAACAAGGCAGTCGGGCTACATATAAACGATAAAAAGCCAAAAAAGCCATCAAACGTCAATCATTGTAGAACGCTGACAGCGCAGCCCAATTATATGGAGTCTTATCTACCTTGTCTGGGAAATATTTTTTGCTTTTAACGTCGCATTTATGGAAGCTAAACCTTTGTCATTATGCGAATCGGTATATATTAATTTTATACAAAACAAGACTCAGGCGCAGTGTATACACAACTGTTTTGATACCGAAGAATTTATACCTGCTCCAAATTTATTATATCGTCTTCGAGAACACAAACGAATATCTTCAACAAAAACAACGATATAACAACAGGAGCAGCAACAAAAACAAAAAGAAACAACAAATTGTATAGCATTTGGAGGATTTCTGCGTTCTAGGGTTTTTTGTTTAATCACGATTCAGCTAACACATATAAAAATCCAGAACTTTTACTCTACATATAAGAGAGAGTATACAGAAAGTCACTATGCTGCCACTTTGCAGGATCTAGATTGAACACGTGATTGCTTCAGCGCTTGATTTAACTGACAAATCCAGGAATTTTTGACAAAAGTAGCTCGGATCTCAACCCATACTCGATCAACAAACTTGCCTTAAAAATACGGATTATATGACTTTGAGCGACGTCCTTCACCTAATCCGAGGTGTGGCGTTGTATCCTTAAAAACGATAGATTAATGCCGAAAATCTGGGTGGGGGACGGTAATTCTTCGGCTTATTTAGTGTAAAACCCATATAAGCACCTCAGTCAAGGACGAATCTAAGGTGGGCGAAAGAGGCGGTTGCCGCCCCCGTAAGATGATCAAGCATTGAGGAAATATTTTTTGACGTGGGTAAAAAGTGGAAAATTTTCCCCGAATTTTCATTTCAAGCGCACTAAAATCCAACATGGGTCGCTAATGCACTGCCTCGCTTCGTTTGACGCTTATTTATACGATGATCGGATCGGTTTCATCAATGACTCAAAATATTTATTTTGATGTGTTCTGACGATATCGGTGTAGATTTCCAAATATTTATAAACGTACATCTAATCATATTTTTACTGTTACATTATGTTCTTGGGCCATTATGATATTATTTGCAATAACAGTATATGTGCAGCGGATTAACCTATTTATATTGCTAAAGTGAGTTTTAGCATAATGCTGCTAAGGTTGTGCGCACACGTGATCATATACTTGACTGCGCGGGCTTCTTATCGTGAACGAGAACTGTTTAATCATCATTCGAATTTGAATTCTTTTAACAGTTCGATCCAGAATTTTCGGTATCACTTGTACCAAATCGCAGGCAAGGTTTAATATCTAAAATGTGATATCATAAGGTAACCTTGTCTAGTGTCTTTTTTTATATTTTGCCAGTGGACCTGGTATTTCAGTTTTGTGGCAAATTTAGTTCAAAATTTCATCTAAATTCGGATCCTGACCGCTGAAACAAAGTATCGTTTACCCCACAGGTAATATTTACATATTCACGTTACCTTAAAGTTATCTGATACTTCTAGTGCCTTACACTAATATCCATCAATAAATTAATATACAAACCATCAAAACTGTAAAAATCGAGCTGCAAAACACTGCTTCACTCTATCTAAAGTTTCAGCTTTATCCAGTTATGTGAAAAGTAAGCCTGTTGAGTAATTTTGACATCTGAACCTGCCTCATGGTCGAAGATAGTTACCGAGATGGTGTGAGCACTTCCTGTCGTTTGATATTCTTTAACAAAAATCAGTAAATTAAGCCCTAGTAACTACGATTATATTTTCATCAATTAATCTGTAAATTGACATTGAAATTGTAAATTCTGTAAATTACACATAATTTAACCAAAGTGGTCAATAGATTGAATGTTTCTTGCTGCTAATTTTTTTCGAGCTGCCAATTTTTTCGAATACACGTTCGTATAATTTCGACATTATTATGTTCAATCCAAGCTTATCACTCAAATAGACGGTATATTGAGAAATATGTGTGCTATTTACACGTGTTAAAATAGATTTCAAACCTAACTTTGTCGCTGCTGAAGATAGTTTTCGATTAAAAACTAAAAACTAAAATGCAGGTGAACCAAATTGTATGGTATGGTCCAGATCACGCAAAAAACTAGATTTAAGTATATATTTTGCAAGAATAAATATCATTTAAGAAACGGACCCGATTTTATAGAAGCCTTAGAACTAAGAACATGGTATAAATATACCTTGCTGCGTAAGGGAATACAGGGCATTTCATGATGTTATAGCCATATAATTTGGCGGTTAATGTGCATTGTGCAGTACGGATTGCTCGTACGACGGTAGTTTTGATTTCGTCACTTGGTGATGCTTTAACGATTACTAACTTCAAACCTAATTCTAATTTATACGAATTTCTTACTTCATGGATACTACTTCTATGGCCCATCGTCCTACTAAGAACCGAAAAGTTGTTGACTATTTAAAACCTCGCCCATGTTATGAAGCCTCTGAGCTAGAGCTACCGGTGCCCACCTACCGAAGTACCGATGAAAGATCACAAAAACAGGCCACGACCTAGACATCCAGCGGAACAACCCACAGTATTGATATCATCGTGGAAATCCATCAAGAGGTCCGACTTCCGAGAATCGAGTTTAGTCCAAAGTCGAATTTCAGTCGATAAATGCATATCATCTGGCAGCATTTCCTTTCATTGCCATAACTCGTGTCAGCATTTAAAGGCGCCTAGAGTACACACTGCTTTCTTCGGGCAGGACAAATCTGGCTGATGATCGGCTAGGGTGGCGATGGCTAAAACATTGAAAGCTGATTGTCACCCCGTTGACTAAATTTCACTGACCTAGTGCGGAATAAAAGCAGTCTTACATCGCCGCCAGGTTGACCTATTACCACAACTACTCCGAGATGGTAGTCAACTTTCTGCATACTTTTACGCTACTAAGGAACATACGGAAAGTAAATCGTAAAACATGAATTAGAATCACATGGTCAGTAGTATTATCAAATCTGTTAAGGAAAAATATAAATCGGCCAAATACCAAGGTAGCCCGCCTCTCTCCACCAAGACAGCGGGCTAGATCCGCCAGACATTAGTCTAGGCTACGGTCCAATCCCTAGACTCAGGATATCGAGAGCGGCATAGCATGCATTTCAATTTACACCCGAAAGGTTATATTTGCCGTTGCGAAAACCAGCTTTGGAATATGGTAGTACGAAATTCTCTTCATCCTCAAAATAGCTGTTCCTATTTTTTATAACGCTACAACGAACCAAACTACGAGATTTATTTTAACAATGAGATATATTAACGACATAGTGACAGATTGACGTGTTACAGTAGCATAGCAAATAGCATTCAAATAACTAATTTAAATATTATAAACTGTGAGCTGACAATCCGGCTATCCATTCATAGCAACATCATAATTTTGTGCTATGTAGTGCATAGGTATCCTAGCTTCGTCCGCTGATAGGGGAAATAGTTCTGACAGAGAGCGGGGTACGCGGAGGAAAGAGGGAGGCGATGCAGCATGTGGTTCCTTTTTGAAATAAGCTATTTTCCCCAATTTTGCTAAAAATTTCCCCAATGTTTGATGAAAATTTCGCGCGCCGGCGTTTCGCAGGAGTTAGGGGCTACGGGTACGCTGTGGAGGAGTAAAAATGGCTTAAGGGTCCGACACTTAGGTATTATCGATTCATACACTCTTGTTTTGGACTGAACACCTATCATGTGATCATATTAAATGTACAATATAAAAGCAATACCTAACCGTCAGCTTTCAAAAAGTTTCTATTCATAATCACTTATTACAGTATTTGCTTATATTCTTATTTTAAGCAAAGATTTTCGCTGTCAAATCACAGAACCGTGCATTTTCTTTTACTTTAAATATAAATTGTCCGTTTAGAATATTTGGTATCCCAATAGATGTCCATCCAGCGCTTTTGCACAATTTTTTTATTTCCAAATTGTCTTAGAACCTTCGAAATCAAAAACATTCTGTCTACATGAAACCATTTTTTCGAGATATAACTGGTATTAACTCGTTTAGTTCTCATATATTTTCGTTAATCAAACATAGCTGCAAACAAGTACGAAAACAATATTACAACTTGATGGCTGGAAACAATAATACAAAATACAGTGTTGGACGATATACTAAATTCTTTCGTATTATGCAACATGAAATAATTACTAAACACAAAACAAAAAGTAACAGTTAATGTGTAAATAAACTACAATCGAGACCGTAGAAGTTGGGTGGGTGCGATAGCGACATCGGGCGACCAAAACCTTATACAGTTTAGCTCACATTTTTTGGAACAAATTGACACGAGCTAAGCGCGTTGCAGGTTCTTCAAACGTGAAGGGGTACTCAAAAAAGCGGAGGTGGCCAGTCATTGAAATTCATTTTATTCTATATCCATCAATTAGTTTTTCCATCTTGGTCAGTAAATAAGAAGGGGCCCCAACTCCCTCCTTGCGACGCCACTGACATGAGAACAAACGCTGCTGTATTCTAACAAATATAAGTATTATGATTGTATATTGGGTTCGTTTCAAAATTATCTCACTTACGCTTAACATTCTACCAAACCATTTTGTCCTTTATTTTATTTTGATTTTTGTCCTTTATGTTATTTTGATACTTACGTGGTATGAAAAGTATATACTTACTATAAAAAGTAGCTTACTACTGCTCCTCTCGGCTAGCAAAAAAAAGATTAAAAACTTTGGTCAATATAAGTTTTAGGGCGGAAGTGAAATGCATATTATAACGAATTTTCTGAAGCCTTAAGGCGTGTTCACACGCTCAAACTTTTTGCTCAAATTTTGATCAAAATTTGAGATCAAATTTTGATCATAATTTGAAAGCGTCTTTTTTGTATTTTTTGCAAGTTTGAACGTGTGAACACAGCTCAAGCTTTTCATGAATATTCCTGTAGCCAATCATGGACGAGCAAAATTTGAGTAAAAAGTTTGAGCGTGTGAACACGCCTTAAGTCTGATGCTAAGCCCAATATAAAGTCCTTATATAAGCTTCATACGAAGCGTAAGACTCCAAACCAATGCACCTAGCTGTTCCTATCAGCGCTATAACGTTTGGGCGAAATGGCTACAAGATTGTCTAGTGTCTAAAGGCCAAATTTAATACGTCGAAGGGTCAGTTTGTCGTCATTTTACTCGCGTCGACGTTGCTTTGACAGCATGTTTATCAACTTCAATAATCACTCAGGACGTCGAAGTAGATGTTGTGGTTACAACTACGGGGAAGATGGGTGAAATGTCCCTTTTATAAATAAGAGTTATACGATGAAAAATAGATAATACTAAAAGAAACAAAGAGATCATCGCCCCTGACAACCTCCCCACCCGACGACCACCTCCTCCCCTCGCCGGCCCCTGCTGCTCCCCTCCAAGACCTGGGAGCGCAAGCATGTGTACTTTGTTTGTTTATATATTAAAATTTATGTTAAATTCCGAAGTATTGATCTATGCCAAAAACTTGACTACTAACAGTTATGGGAGATGAGCCGGTGTCACCCCTTGGTATGCTCATATGTTGCATCGATGTTTTAAGTTTCTAAATTCCGTTTGGCAGGAATGCTGGATGTGCCGTATGTAAAAATGTATGATTCTGGCACCGCCAATATGCAAGAAACCATATTATCTAAAATGATCTAGTTATCCGGATTCCGGCAATGTTACAAAAGCAAAGGTTGATTAGCACCGTACCATGCTACAACCTTCGGTATACAGTGCGGTATAGCTAAATAAAATAAGGCTAAATTCCACTTCTCATAAAGATAAATAAATGTATATATTCAGATTTTCACCAAAACCTAGTTAAAATTTTCGTGGCCATTGAGACACATTTGCATTAACGCGTAATGAGAGCCCTTGCATTGGTTGTGTTTGTCGTGGGGTATCTACTTGCAAGCGCATTGCTATTCGCTCGCTTTATAAGGTTTACTAAGCATATATGCTGGAGGGCAGGGGTAGATATCTCCTTGACGCTCAGACCCTTTTGGGGCGTCATTAATCCCAGCCCACGGACCTGAGGCTCAACAACCCCTGAACTTGCCCGAAAATTATGGCAAAAATCGGGGGAAATGAGCAAAAATTGGGTGAAATTGGGGTTAAATACGGAAAATTGGTAAAAACGAGTGCTAAAAAATTTTGAAAATTCGGGTTCCAAAAAAATGGTTACCGGACAATTCGTCGTCGGACAATTTGTCGCCGGACAGTTTGTCGCCGGACAATTCGTCGCCTGGACAATTCGTCGCCTGGACAATTTGTCGCCTGGACAATTCGTCGCCTGGACAATTTGTCGCCTGGACAATTTTTCGCCTGAACAATTCGTCGCACGGACAATTTGTCGCCTGCACAATTTGACGCTTGGACAATGTGTCGCCTGGACAATTCGTCGCCTGGATAATTCGTCGCCAGGATAATTTTTCACGAGGATAATTTTTCGCAAAAC
>JASANE010009260.1:0-27932 GCA_030248225.1 Trileptium ribeirensis | reverse complement strand
GGGACATTCGATCCGATTCAGTGTACGCAATGGTGTACAGTGGAAGGCATTTCTGCTATCGGTGTCCAAAAATCGACATATTTGATTAATAAATAAACATTATTAGCTTCCTCAGTCTCTTTAAAGTTTCAGAAAGGCAATAATACCACCGCAATACATTAAGTTTAATGTAAAAATTATTTTAATACATTTTAAATCCACTATACCTTGATTTCTTCCTTCATCTGTTCTACTATATATAAATTTCGAAGACCAAGTTCCGGTTCCGGTTCCGGATCCCGCAAATTTCGGTTCCGGTTATTCCCTGCATAGTGCGTACTTAGTATATATAGACACAGTTCTTTAGTTAAAATTTTCAAATCTACGTCAACCACTTTCTGTCGGAGCCATCAGGCTGTGACATTTTGATTTTTTTCAGGCCCTAAACCAAAACATCGTACAACAATTCAAATCCTGCCAAAAAATTCAGCCTCACATGGTAGATATAACTTCTCTGTTGAGTGTTACTCAAAGATTTTTTTCATAGTAAATTGTAGAACCATCCGTAACGCCTAAACCGAACCTAATAGTTGTAATCAGTGGCTCTCCTGCAAAATTTGCGATCTTTAAGTAGGTAATTTTTTTAAACGATGGATAAAAAAATAAAAAAAAATTCAGAAATTAAATAAAACCATCGATTAATCGTTTAACCGCGCATCCTGATGGTGGACACAAGAGAGTAATTCGGTCAAAGGCCGCGGCTGAAAAAAAACCATAGCAGTTGTATAGAGGGGTGCTTAAACTAAAACTGGGCCGAAAACAAACCCCTCCCCATTTTGCGCAGCTACGTCCCTGCGATAATCTAATGTGAACTGAGGACAGTGTTTGTGCCGGCCACACTTATGTTTAGTATGGGGAATATAGTTGACATCCAACATATTGGCCTTTTTATGATTTTTAAAAAACGAAAGAAAAAACTCTCATTGGCATTGTAACGTGATCATGATAAATCATCAGTAGTAAACTTATCTCTTAGCTAATGTATTTGTCTGGGAATAACTAGCTGTACTGATTCTAGTGTATCTATAAGTAATTTAGCGTATTTTATTGAGAAAAGTGGCAATTTAAGTACTATGGCATGCAGCTCCGCTAACATTTTCACAGTGTTCGGTATATTTCTGTAGAGGTTAAAGATTAAAAGTGTTGTGCGTCAAGTGAAATAATGAGTAGCTCTAGATTGCTACTAGTTTTTTTTTTCAAATTAAGCATTATTGGTCAAATCTCTTGATATTTTTGACATTATTGGATGAATGCAACGCTTTTCAATCATATTTGTAAAAAACATGTCGGTTATTCATAGGTACCAAGGCATTAGCGCTGAAAAACGTTTTGGCTCCATAAGGATACCTTCATCAACTCCGGGAAGTACCGCCACACAATTTGCTGTGGTTCTGCAAAATCCGCAGAATGTATTAATGCGCCCATAAAATTGGAAATGTGTTGCACGAATATGTGATTCGTTTTTGAGCGCAGAAGCCCAATCCAATCTTACTGAAACTTTTTTAAAAGCCCAAAATACACACAGAACTAGGTTTTAACCCAGAACCACATTCTAGTATTTTTTTTAATCATGGGCCCAATATGTATGTCTTATTCGAGGTACGATATTAGGAATTTCACCACCAGCTAAAACTTTATATTTAATTCCGTACAATCAGCTCTAAAACGATGGCTTTTGTCAAACCATTTTGGGAATCATGCTTTCATTTTTATTGCCCATATATAATGTTTACAGGTTATCGAAATGAAGTTCCTTCTTACATGGGATTTTTTTCAAAGAGCAGCATTGCACTTTTTGTGCTTTTGCAAAATAACACCGCAAACCACGCCATTGTAAAATTATATTTTTACCGTCATCGATAATTTTTACAGGAAATTTCTGAACATTATTTACGCAGTTTGCAGCACTCGTATCCAGAACACCTCTAAATACAGTAATTATTAAGAACCGCCACTGTGGCAGCAAATTATCAAAACCTAAACGAAATACCTATTAACTCAAGTTTCAAATTGGTTAAGAAAAATTTCATGGTTTGTATCAAGGTCCCACGCCGGCATTTGCAAATAAGGCAATCTTAATTTTAGCACTATAGTGTTTAGCCTGCAGGATTAAACGTAACAAAGCGTACCCTGTATTGTCATCAGGTTAGCGTACGGTATCTTTTGTATGTGAAAGCGAATACCATCAGTCAGAACTTTGGAATGCTCATTAGTGTCTGAAGCTTAAGTTACCATATATAAATCCTAGCAGGAGCATTAAATACATTCCTGTAAGAAGGGGTAAGTGCCTTTAAATTTTGGTCTAGATGTACAAAATGAAGCGGGAGCGGTTGATCTGGATGTGCAAGGATACTCAATTAGAAGTTGCAATCATGTAAAATGAATACAAATTGACCTGTTGTAGAAGATCTAAATCAGTTTTCTTTACCTCTCTCGCGCACCGGTTATACCAGGATATAGCATATCTATTATAGGTTCAACTTTATTTAATGTCAAAATCAGTTGTATATGCACAATTATCGACCGCCAATTAATATTTCCAATACAGAACTTAATACCCTAACGTCAAATTTACATTAGGCTTACCCGAACATGATACTCATACACTGTCCTAAGCTGTAAATGAAAGTCCGCTCTCCTGGAGAATCATTTTTCCAAAACATGACAAACGCACTGTGCGAAATTACAAAATTGAGTCTAACACTTCAAGAGAAACAGGTTTGACTTAGCGTCATAGGTAGTGACTTTCTATTCACAAAGTTTTGCAGTTTCGTAAGTACCTAGTTCGAAAGTGCCCTATCTGTCTGTTCTCACATTCAAGCAGTAGTCTGCACCTACTCATATAATCATAATATCGTGGACAACCCAACAGCTCCAGCACGACAATACTGCGCTGGCATTTGCCTTGAAGTCCTATGGCAACAAAATGCACTGTTACAAAATTTGTGGATTGATTGCCCTTAAAGTAAAAGATACATCAGGTTAGGAGACACGAGCTGTAACACCGATCGGAAAAGGCCCTTAATGTAATGCAATGATCTGCTAAAACAGTGAAGGCATGAATATTCCGACACTGGAGAAAAAGGTTATATACCGAATCCATTACGATTACTATTTGCAACCCTTAGAACATTCTGAAACACGTCTCACCGCAATAGCCGTTGGCATATTCAAAGATGAGGTATCACCACCAAATTATAACATTGGGTAACAAAATAACCAATAAAAATTATTTTAATAGTTTTTTACAACATCTATTCTTAGCACCAGACGACATGTGGGTTTGTAATTGAACAAAATATATTGTTTCGTAATGCCACACAAATTCAATACCACACTACATAACACATCAAAAGATGCACCGATAAAAGTAGAAATATCAAATATTATATGCAAGGAGACTGCAAAGTGGGGCTTTTTTTTGTTCAAGTGAAGAACTGGAATTATATTAACCGTAGTCACAACATGCTACAGCCGCAAGTAAATTATAAGCCACTTATTCGAGAGCAAAAATAAAAAGACAAAAATTCACAATAATTCTGCACATACGTGAGACAGTTGGTGACAGCAAATCCGACCAAAAAGAAAATGCTCAAGAATTGGAAACCTATGATGGTGCGAAGATCCCTAATTTAATCTTTTATACTATTTCTAAAGCTAATGCACAAATAACCTTGCGGAAGTCGAAACGTTTTACGCGTTTTTTAGGTAAAACCTAATCAGACTGGATGTGCTTTATCCCGGAAATGTTATCATTGGCAAGACAAAACAAGGCCACAAAAACATTGGCGAAAGATTTACGAAGAGGAAAAACAATAACTGACGCGTACAGGAAAAATTAGTTAAACAGCCGCAACCGTATAAAAAATATTTTTTCCAGTCCCGTATTTTGAATCTCTTCATGGCTATACAATCACCAAAATGTGCTTAGTAAGAAATGCATTTTCGCAATCTGGCCAAAAACGTACATCAGCTATTTACAGGCCAACAGTTCCATTTTTCTATAAACGCATATAAGGACACATTGTTTTAACTAAGTTTATCTAACAATATATATTAGCACGTCTGCAAAACATGTGCGTAACACAAATTTGTAAGCAATCTTGTGTTTTTTTTGTTTATTCTATATCCGCTGCATCAGTAATTCTCGCATAGTCACCCAACGTAAAAGCTCCAGTTTACCCATGCCCAGGACCAGCAATCCAATAAAAACTTCGATCATGGCATGTAATCAGCTTGACGATTCAATGCACATACGTTCTAAAATTATAAATAAAAATAGTTAGCAAAAGTTTCTTCTGCTAAATGTGCTAAACGTAACCTGTTACATTACCAAGAAAGCAAAAAAGACGCTTTCAAATTTTCATCAAAATTTGAGCTCAAATGTTGATCAAAAATTTTGAAATATCGCAATTTTCATTTAAAAATCACTGTCACAGTTTGATCAAAATTTGAGCAAAAAGTTTGAGCGTGTGAACACGTCTTTAGCGCCGTTTGCAGTGGCTATATTAAATTAGAATCGTAATTTGCTGACCGCTCATGTATCTTTTACTTACAACATTTATTGATCGTCATGCATTTGTGCACTCACAAACTGCAAAGACAACTTTGTCCGATTCCGAAAAGTCAAGCTAAAAGGGTAAAATACTTTCGTACATTTTCAGAGCCTCAGTTCATGTTCCGTAGGATACAAATAACCGATGAATTATAGTTATCGCCTATTTTTTGCAATATTGAGTTCGTGAGTTTTGCAAAAGAACAATCATGGTGTACACTCTTGGACTCCCGCAGAGGATTAGATTAAAAATATAATTTTGTTTTAATAAAATGTTTATTATTAAATATTGATAGTTATAAAATAATATTAATATAATGACCCAAGCTAAGCTAGGAGCCTAACCTTATATCACTAAACTACTGTTCTCTATAAGGTTCTTGCATTAGGTTTGAGCCCAACGTTATATTGTTTAAAAGTACAGCTTAATACGGAGTGTCGTGTAAGCGCCAGTAGTCCGACTTTAGTCTTAGGCCCAGTATAAGACTAATATTAAGAACTTCGCCTAGGCCTAGGATTTGAACCTTTAGGCTGACTATACTACTGATTCAAATCCAGCCTAACCAATCTTCTTTATAGTGGCCTTATACTAGCCTAAGACTAAAGTATTGGACTTTAGCTTTGGGCCCAGTAAAAGTCTAAGAAGATTTCGTAGGCCTAGGATTTGAACCTTTAGGCTGACTATACTACTGATTCAAATCCAGCCTAACCAATCTTCTTTATAGTGGCCTTATACTAGCCTAAGACTAAAGTATTGGACTTTAGTTTTGGGCCCAGTAAAAGTCTAAGAAGATTTCGTAGGCCTAGGATTTGAACCTTTAGGCTGACTATACTACTGATTCAAATCCAGCCTAACCAATCTTCTTTATAGTGGCCTTATACTAGCCTAAGACTAAAGTATTGGACTTTAGTTTTGGGCCCAGTAAAAGTCTAAGAAAAGTTCGTAGGCCTACGATTTGAATTATTAACATCCGTCAGCCTAAGGGTTCAAAATTCATTGTTGGTTGGACTCTGTTGGTTGCACAACTACAATATTAACTAGTATTTTTACAGAATGGACATAAACAATGTGGGATATTCTTAGTGTAAAAACATTTCAGCTAAACTGTGATCAACATTTTGTTAAGTCAATGTAATATAAGCTCCACTCCCGTATAACAGCGAAGGGTTAAATTCAACATGAGTACCAAAGGGGATAGATTTGATGCTCAAATGTGACCTCAAATCTAGGATTAGTCTTAGGCATATGCTTAGCCTTAATATGTTCATACGGAGGCTTTTTGTATTTTATACCTCGACGGAAAAACTTTATACGATCACCCTAGGGAGAAATTTTGCATCATGCCTTGGGGCAGGGGAACTTGACGAGATCCAATAATTATGAGTTAGCACAATTTAAGTAGTTGATCACGACTAAGCTTGTTTGATCATCTATAACAACCCGTATGAAACAAAGCCAAACCCCAGCTAAGTGATTTTAGTAGCAAATCTATGGATTTAACTAGCACGCAACAACATAAACAATAATCCATTTGAACTACGAAGGCTTGAAAAAATATAGGCTTTGCTTATAGGTTGCATGGTATTTTAAACCAGCTGTAAACCATAGATTCTCATAAAGAGGTTCATGGTGTGTTGAAATTTTTTGAGGCGTCAGGCCGCCTTCGGCGCCACGCTCAGACACCCCACCCTTCCTTTAGTACGCGGCTGGACCCCTTCCCCCGCAGACTATTCCCGTGTTTGCAATCCCCCAAGGACTACGGCCTTGAGCATGTTTTATTGTAAATGTTGTTGGTATCTTCTGCTATTATTACAAGTCTCTTGAACACTTAGGCAGCCCTGTAGGTTTTACAGCAAAACTCAAATTAATAATATGTATTATGTATAATTGAATACATTTAATGCAAATTTAATTTTATTTTAATTTTTATATGACAAATTCTTTATATGACAAATTTAGTTAAAAACGTTCTCCATTCATAAATTGAGAATTTTGGCTATTACTGATACGTTTGTGTCTTCTGCTCATATTATATATATATATATGTGTGTGTGTGTCAGAGTAGAGAATTTTTGAACTATTAGAGGTCCCCGAAAACAATTTTTTAAAATATCAGATTTGAAACCAAACTTTATGAATTGTTGACACCATTTGTATATATATCATCTAAGCCATAAAACCTGAATGTACAACTTCAATCGTTAGTTTGGCTATGTATAAATATATATAAACTATATATAAATGCCTAAACAAGCCAAATTTTGTCATGTTCCACCAAAATCCTTTATTTCTTTGCTATACTATCCCGGTGATGCGTGAAGACAGAGCTACATCGTCGCAATACTTTAGGTACAATGTCTCGAAGCGAAGATGAGATTCTTCTTTGGTTCTTCACATCGGTTTCTCCCTTACTCCGTGATGTCTCGGCCGTGGCATGTTTCTCCGGCTTCGGTCCATGAGTCGGGCACGTCAAATATCCAAGTGGTATCTGGCAGTCCGGTGTTGAAGCGTCGGCTGGGCCTTTGTGAAAATCGCTCAACACGTTGCATAAACTACAATGTTTTTGACGTTGTTCTTTGAGCATTTGAATAAGGGCCTGTCGTTTTTCTTGATGTTGCCTTATAAAATCCCGCATATTTTTCGGTACGTTAGCAATGTCAGATTTTGTTTCATCAAGCCATTTCCCGTGCTTAGTGCAAGTGAGACAGCCAGGTGGTAGTTTGCAGGGAATCATTTTTGATCCCTTCGTCGTCGATTCTTTTGCATTCCAACTAGTGCAATTTTCATTCTGCTGTTGTTGAATTTTATCAAGCAGAATTTGCTGATATCCAAGTTGTTCCTTGCTTGTTTGTTCAGCCAATTCGATTATTTGGTGAACCTCATGACTTGAAGCTAGTCGCTGTTCTCGTGACAACTGTTGAACTATGCGTATTTGTTTAATTATAAAATCCGGCTCACGATGATCTTTGAGTTCTGCTAACAAAAGCTCAAGTTGTTGGAATTGATTTTTGGATTTGTCTTCTGTCGAGCTTGAATCAACAACTCCTGCGTTAACGTCTTGGCCACTAGCAAATGTGACGCCACGATTCGGTGCGGCTTTTGATGTGGGCACGTCTGATGTGTTTTGTTTGTCGCCAGAAGCTTCCTTTTTCAACTCGTTCTCAATCATAGCTCGGACTTGGTTTTCCACAGCTTCGCTTAAGCGTGACGTATCATCGGCAGACTCTGAGCCGCCGTGTGCTTGGTATTTGTTGAGTTGCTTTATTTTTGTCGTCGCCGGAGCCGTTTTGGTCACAGCTAGAATTGGTATTTTAAAAACTTCCTCGTCTGGTAAGTTTTTCTTAGACGATCTACTAGACGATTTATGAGTTCCTTCTTTTTTCAGCTCTTGCGACTTTTTTGACTCAACCTTCCGAGTCGAATCGGTTCTTTTTGACTTCGAAGATCGCTGACTATGTTTTCGTTGTTTGTGTTGCTTCTTAGTTGTTTGTTTTGCTTTTGACTTCTCACTTTCCTTGAGTTGATCGTACTGTTCCATTTGTATTTTTTGTAATTCTTCTTGTTGTTCTTGCAGTAGCCTAAGATGACTCTGTAGACGTTTTAGGTTTTCGTTCGACTGTTCGATTAATTCTTTTTGCTTTGCTATTTGGCGGTTCATCTGTGTCTGATGGTCCAGCAATTCTTCGTCACTGGATAACTCAGATTCGTGTGATTTGGCCGGATTCACGTGATCACGATATTGTCTGTCTGGTCCTTCGTATTCAGCTTGGTGTCCGCGCGTTGTCTTGTCGTTTGTCGTAGGTTTCCGCCGTAATGATGATCTACGTTGAGAAATCTTTTGTGATTTCTTAGGCGATTTACGCTTGTCGGGTGGCTGGCTCAGTATCTCAAGGTCCTTAATGTTTCTTTGTTGAAGAGTTTCACTTCGCGGACCGCAAGGATAGTTGTCGCTTAGTTTCTCCGATTCGACGTCTTCGCTATTGTTGTAGTCAGATTTGCTGGAGCCTATCGCGCCACGTGCTTGACCATCGTTGACCGTTGCTTGGGGTTCCGATTCGGCACTGATATTTGAGCTGCCCGAAATCTCTATGACATTCGTCATTTTACCGCATCCAACTATTGGGTGCTTGGGTTTCGGTATTTCTGTATCGCTATATTCCACCGAGGCTTCTTGTTGCTTCCGTTGACCGATCTCTTGTTCCTGTGATTTTCTGTCGAAGCTTTTTCCATTTGGTATCATTTGATGTTCTTCTAAATCTGTTTGGGTTTGTTTTCCAGCTACAATCTTGTGCTTTTGTTCTGGTTTAGAGATTTGTTGCTCATGATGAATGATTTGTTGTTTTGTCTCAACTTTTCTGCCGGAGATATTACTTTCCAAATTTTTTATGCCGACTACTGCTTGTTCCTCGCTAGTTTGTGATTGTGATAGAGCCGAGGATTGTTTATCGGGATACAATTGAACATCTAACAATTCATCCAGTTTCTCAACCTTTTGAAGCCCAATTTGGAAGTTAGTGACATCTCTTTGAATTTGTTGGGAAGTGTTTAGGATTTTTTGTTTAAAACCGGGACTCGATGAATTAGTTATATTGGTTTTTGCAAACTTCGTCGTTTGAGCCATTAAATCTTTCGGTTTTGATCCAGGTACCGACTTAGCATTGAAGCTACCACCGGAGACAGGAACTGCTTTGGACTGATACTGTGGGCGTTGCTGGTTTTCGATAATAGATGCCTTAACGGCAGGTCCCGGCTTAGATTGCTCTGCCGCGCTATCGGGATAGTCTTCGGATTTCAGCGACTTATTTTGGCATGAATGAAATTCTGAAGAACAAATTTCGCTGTTTCCCTGAAATAGGCAACCCGAACGGAACTCGACTGTTTCTCCCTAGTGCCCCCATTGAAATGTCAAAATTTAGACCGTCCGGGAATAGGAGGCCTTTGACAATCTAAGGGGAAGGAAAGTGATCAGAATCAAGACCATCAAGTTTACCTGGTTTGAGCGAACCATGGCTTAATGGTCACAAAAGTAAGCTGAAACGAATGGGTTACGGTAGTTTCCGATTATTCGGAAATAACGGACCTCGGGCCTGTTTATCGGCCCGTAACCGTCCAACGGTTCAGATTTACCGGAAATGCCACGAGTACTTTTCGGTAGAGAATTTTCAGGGCTCTTGAACGAGCCCAAGACATCGCCAATCGCTGGAGGATTTCACGAGATATCATGGGGACAAATAGGTGAACATTCAATTAACAGCCAATACTTACGCTAGGTTTGGCTGGTGACCCGTGTTCCGAGTGGACCTGTTATGGACCTATATGGAAATATAATTATGCATATGTATGCGTATTGCGTGATCTTCGTGTCTCGGTATGTCTATTTTCCCGCCCCCACCGTATCAGAACTTTTATTTTATAACATCCGTTGACGCCCAAAATGGCCTGACCCGCACCCTAACAACTGGTTTTCTGGTGATCATCGGATCATCGATTGAAAGGATGCGTGTTTCTAAGTAGAATACCCATTTAGGCATCTGACGAGACCAGGCGGGTCTCGATCTGACCAGTCCTCCCGCTGCCATATAACTTACTTCCCTGTTTTATAATGCACCACGAAAATTCAACATAAAAATTCCTTCGGTTTGTACCAACTCCGTATTTGACCACCGACCCTAAACGTGCTCATGCGACCCCTCATTTTATTTGTCTGCTCCTGGCGAGCATAACGATATCCGGCGGGTCTTTGTCCGACTTCGCGTTAACCCTTTATGACCAAAAAGGTGCCCCTCCAATTTGGCATACCGACTGCAAGTGGGTACAGACTGACCGAAAATTTAACCCCAACTCAAAGGTAGGCATAATGCCCCTCATTGCATTCGTCGCGTCGTGACATCTTCAACGATGCCCGGCGGGTCTCCATCTGCCGCCCCGTTAACCCGGGAGAGCCGAAAATGCGCCCCCACTTTTTGCCAAAACTCTCTTTAACGGCCTTCAACCGTCGTAATTTTAGTGCACCTCTACCCGCTGCCGTTAAGGTAGGGAAAACACCCCTCGTTTGAATCGCCTTTTCTAGGCGAGTTCAACGATGTCCGGCGGGCGTCGCTCCGCCCAACCGTTGGAGCGGGAGAGCCCGCTGAAACCCCGTATGCTAATATATGTCGGAACCCAAAATTGGGTCCCGACCCGCCGCTGCGCCTAACCCCCTAGTGTTTGGTATCATTCGGCCCCGTTTTTCGTCCTGGGACCGAATTTCGCCCCAGCCCCTCGAAATTCCCTTGGGAACCCCCTGTCCCGACTCCCTTCCCGTGCCTTTCTTTTTCGTGCTTCTTTTTCCTTCTCCACTCTCTTTAACCGACTTCTTTTGGTCGGTTGTCGTCGTTGCTGTCGCCATGTATGTGTGTGCGCATGCGTGTGTGTATGTGTTGTTGCTGTTGTTGTTGTTGTTGTTGTGGTTGCTGTGCTGTTGTGTTGATGTTGTTATTGTCGTTGTTGTTGTGGTTCTGCGTGTTTCTAGTGTGAACTTGAGCGACCTTTCTGTCGCTCAGGTCGCCTGTGTGTCTCATGTGTAATGTGTGCTCATGAGTGGTGTATGTGTATGTGTATGTGTATAGGTATGTATGTATTTATATATATATATATATAACACACGGGTTTACAAAAAAACGGGATGCGTGAGGACAAGACGTGCAAAACGACATTAAATTCGTGAGTTTTACGGACGGACTGGACGCTTAGGAATAGGACTAACGGGGGGTAGGTTTAGGGCCCTCCCGTGGGCTCCGGGAGCTCCTGAATAGGACCCCGGATAGACCGAAAGATACTTAGGACTGTGCTGCGCCCTGGAGCACGGAATAAGTTCATTCCTACCTTAGGTTCCCCCCCTTTGGGACGCCCAAAGACGTCCTGTCGGGATATTTGAAATTTAACTAGGAATGCTAGGAATTCTAGGAATGTTTGGCTTTATCTTGTAAGCCGACATATAAACGTGCAATGTTTGCACGTTTATCCATGGGTAGGGCGATAAAATTTAGCCCCAGATGCCCTCCAAATAAGCTTAATTAAGTGATGGATGAGGCAGCTAACTCGCTAAGTAGCAGAAATTTGGTTTCAAATCGGCGAGTTAGCTGGGGGAAAATTTGATGGATGAGACCCAGAACGCGGAAAAGACATATTCTAGCTTATCTTGAATGCTTTGTAAGGGGAAAAGATTTAAAATTTTGAATATTTGACGGGCGATTTAGCAGCTTTCGTGGGACATCTGGGGGTAACGACCAAGCTAGATTATGCAAGGGGTTTAGAAGATCTGAATAATGGGTTTAGGATAAGTTTCTGACGTGAACTTTGGGGTACAGATGGGCTAAAATTGGAGATTTTGGAAGAAAACTCGCAGATGGTCGACCTCCGAGTAATCGGAGGGTTCAAGTTTGATGTCGGCGATTTCGATTGAAGCCGACTCTCTCTAACGGGGTCCCAGGGTTTACGATAGCTGTCAAAAATAAAATTTGGGGAATTTTTCGATTGGGCGCCCGGGTTTGACCTCGAAAAAGTGGGCGTCAAGAGAACGTCGTCGATTGGATGGCGACAAAATCGCCATGCTTCAACACAGCAGAAAATTTTGAAGCGACGACTATCGCGTCGTCTCTTCGAATCAGTCTGACTTCGGCAGCGCGGAGTTCGGTCGACTCTACTGACCGGCTCCGACGCGTGAGTTTGCTAGTATTGTTTCGCCACATTTTTGCTTTCTTGTGTTTTTTCGCTCTTCGAGTTTGGAATGGAGATCGACGACCGGAGGACCCGCGTAGACCTCTTTCGTCTCGCGGAAGGGGACTAGCGATAGCTGTCCCGGATCGACTGCTGTAAGTTAGGAGGAGAATCGAGAGATTGGGGGTTTATTTTCCCCAGATGTAACAGGACCCAATCATTCACAAAAGACAAACTTAGCTGATCATGGTTTAGCCTTGCTTTTATAGGTTGAACCGACGCCAATTTTCAACGCTTTACATGTTTATTAGACAAACCTCCTCAAGTCGAGTTCTGTTTTGGACGCTTCGAGCGATTGCACGGAGGGTACAAAATTGTAGGCACTAAAGTCGAAGTCATTCCGATTCCCCGTGGTCATAGGTAAGGCAAATCAAAATGGACGCCTCTCGTCCTCGCGCTTTTACATGACTTATTACTCTTGAGTTAGGGCTGTCGAATTTTCCTGAGCTGACCACGGTAAAATTTTACCATTAAATCATAGGGACTTGCATTTTTCCTTGTTTCTGCTCATGCTTATGGTTTCCAAACTTTCAGTTTAGTGGACCGTTCGATGCTCATGCCGCTGCTTGAGCTCGGACTGACATTGCAGTTAGGGACGGAGGATTAGCCTCCGTCGGGCTTTAGAAAGCCCCAAAATTTCGCTTATCATATTGAGCTAAGAAAATTTGGGGAAATAGAAAAGACTAAACAAATTTTAAGAACATCAACCTGAGCCTAAGGTGTTTTGCTTTCTGCTCGCAATGTTTGCCGCGTACAAGAGTGGCCGGATTACTTCAACCTCAATTAGGACCTATTTGGTTGTCACAAGCGAGGCATCGGAGTTTTGTACGGAGTCCAGTCCCGACCGCCCGAATCCTTGACAGCCCCAATGACCCCATAGCCTAAGCTCTAACAATAGACATTACTACAAAATGTTTACTTCGAAACGGTTGCAACCAGGCTATAAAGTTTACCAGGTTTCGCTACAACGCAGACTTGTGGTTAAGCTCGGCGACAGTACGTAGGAAGCCCCAGGCGACCAAAACCAACCGACGGCATGGCCAGGTGCCAAAATCGGCCGCCACCAATGCATTCAAAGGCACGTTAGGGTGCTCATTGTTCAAAATGAAATCATCATGCTCCCATTTTAAGAAAGAAAACTCGCGACCTCTCGCGAATCATTTTGGTCCCACACCGAGTAAGTGCAAAACCCCGTTTTCTTTTCAGAGCGACTTGATCGCTGAGTTTAGGCATTTTTACATTTTATCCCTGGTTGCCCGTTAGGCTATGTACTATGTACGCCCTCGTTTTGATTTTTGCTGTTTTCCTCTCTCTCCTTTTTCATTTTCCCTTGTTGAGTCTCGATCCTGCACGGGGAAATTAAGCCCGCTGCAGAAATTTCAGTTTTAACCACTCGACCATCAAGGTCTGAGTGAGTTTAATAAAATTTAGGTGATAACTCGACTGCACAATTTCGATAGTGCAGTCGAGTCGCTGTACAACGATAACGCGTACAGTACTATAAGGCAATAGGATAAGTTAGGGAGAGTGAACGCAAAAGATGAGAGCAACAGCGAAAGAAAAAAAAAGGCGACAGAGGAAACGAAAGAAAACCAAGGAAACAAAGCAACCAAAAGAGGGACGCGGACGCGTCCATCGCAGGATCCCCACGCCCTCTTGCCCGGTCAAGTCGTAGAGACAAATCGGCAGGCCCTGCCGCCCCACCTAGGACCCCGCCGAGATTGCCGAGACTGGGAACAAATTTCCAGAGCGCCCAGTATCTCAAACATCGATACTAAACGCAACCGAGAGTGACAACTTCACCGAGACTATAGAGTAGGCCCGATACCCAACTCTAAAACGGCTAGAACAGCGACATTGGTCGCCTCGGACATTGTCCTAAACGAAAACGGCTCTTGCATGCGTCTGTTCTGGTAGTTGAAAAGTTGCTATAGGGACAGACCTCCTAAGCGATCAAAACCGTGTCCTATGCGAGTATAACGTAGCTCACTAAATACTCCCCCACCGAACCCAACCACATTGTCCCCGGTCTGCTGAGCACGACGTGTTAGGACAAGAGGCAAAATTGCGATCCTCGTCTTGGACTGCCGAAGACATCGGGTTGAAGTTATTATCGAGTAGTGTACCACCTGGCCTAAGGACAAAGCGCGATGAGAGACTCGGTAGGTATGTGAGTGAGGATTTTCTGGACTCCGATGGCCCGCTGGACAAGGTTTTTAGTGGACGCCCGCACGGGCACCTCGCTCATGGCGCGACGATTATCAGCGCCCGATTATTTGTTCTATAAGTAATTGTCGATTTCTACCGTAATTTAACTCGTACACTAGACGATCTTATTAATGTAACTATGCCTAATTTTCGTCGCAGGTTCATGCCTTTCCGCGTACCCCGATTCATGCTCCCGCTTGATTAAAACTACAGGGCAAAAGAGGCGAGCTACCTTTTTCCCGCTCGGTTCCCTAAGAGTGTGGAAAGCCCCGCGTTGTCTAGAGCGAGTTTCGAAGCATGCCAGAACACATAACCCGAGCTATAGCGGACTCAGTCGAACGTTTCGGGTATAGATTTTGGTCCGGTATTTTCCGGGAACTTACTCGCTCGCACCGCCTCGCGCCCCGACTAGACGCGGACAAGGAAATGGACAGGCACGGCAGTCTCCGCGTGTCCGCTTATACGATGCTGGAACCTCTTGTATCTAATCTGTTTTGTACATAATATGAAAATAAAACGTTGAAAATCATCCCTGGTGTCCATTGTTGTTTGTATACAAGCGTTATAAGTGCGTCCGAATGGACGGGCCAACTCTGCGTGCCACGGCTTGACGAGGAGAATATTCCAAGCCCTGACACGTGCAGTTCGCCACCAGTACTTGTGTGTGAAAATCACGGAATTGTAGCAAGAGTGGTCCACCTTATTTGTCAATCGAACTCGCTCATGAAATTAGTACACGCAAATAGGGATAAAATTTACTAGGAAAATGCTATTACTAAATACGGATAAATAGGTCATTAGGATACCGATTAGATTGCCCGACGTTAAACTTTCAGGGCATGTCGGAACCCTGTGGGGGCCACATGGCTACAACTGATTAAGTGTTCGGCTAAGGATAAATTCGGTGGAACTCAAAATTTACTCAGTAAAACTAAATCATCACGTGTTTTCACCTCAAATCACGCTGATAAAACAACTTCCGTTAGGCTAAGATAGGGAATATTGGTGTGGCATCATGACCTGTGAGCAGGTTTCGGTGTCAACCTCCCTGGGGGACCTCAGCAATCATGCCAAGATACTAGACACGTGCGCAACCAATCGGGCGGGGTCCGAACACACCCCGTGAAGCGCGCCTGCGGCCTGCTAAGCTCCGTAACTTCTTGGGTCTGACCAAGGAACGTGGTTAATATTCAAAACGTAGGGTCCGCCCTTGAGGTTATGATAGCCGGGGTCGTACGGGCATGGTGTTAGGAAGTTGCGCCATGCAGCTGCGTCACCGTTATTACATCGTTGGGGGCCACGCCGTGAGGCGTTTAAAATTTGGTTTGACCCCACGACGCGAGTTTAAATTTTCCATTTAATTCATACTCCATGAGGAGTCTAGTTTGCTCTAGCTATGGTGATGATGATCACCACCTCTGAGATCTTTGAAATTTTTACACGCTACACCTACGATAAATCTACTTCGTGTAGACTAAATTTTCGTACTTTCATGGACCTCTCGCAAGTGCTTTGATTTCTGGACGGTATTCATTAAAGTGCGCCTGTGTTTTCTTACATGCTTTGTCATATTTTGTGCCCTTGTGTATACGCAGCTGTCTCTCGCTACACGTGACTTGCCTTATTGACTATCCCGTGAGGAAGGGTTGTGTTTTCGGTAGCCGCGATACCGCCAGGTACGCTGGCCATAATACGTGGCAACTCGACGGGCACTTTTTTCAGGAAGCTATTCTTACGAGTGTTTTATACTTGCTTAACTAACTAACTAATTACCCGTTAACTACTATCACTATAAATATACATTCGTCCGAATCAGTCTATTAATCGAAATTATTTGTACGGAATTAACGCCGAACTGACTCAGGTTATTCGGAGGACGCCTTATTGTGTTTCGGACTGTAACTTGTCGCCAATTCATCAGCCGCGTACGGTTTCGGTATCGGACGACTATTTGCAACCGCTGACAGACGACTATTCCGATTTTACGTGATTTGGGCTTATCGGACGTTATCGGTTATTCGCGTCTCGTATTGCATTTTAACATCGTTTCTGCACGAGGACTAGTGCTCGTTTCCAACACCCGACTGATTTACGGTGCCCGCTGTAACTGCCTACCGGATTATCGTGGATTGTCGTACAGCAACTCTTCTCGTTATCGGACAATTTGCCGCGGTTTCGCTGGAACAATTTCTGGACGTTTTGGCTAGAAGATACCTGATCGCTGTTAACTGGACACTGTAAACATTATTTTATATTGTTTCTATTTATATTGCTTCTATTTACTTGTTTGTTAACTTAGCTGTAAGTGACGTTGCAATTTTAACTATTAATTGGAGATCTTTGAAGTTGCTTTGCGTGACAACCAGTATTGCTTCGGTTAACCCGTTACTTTGTTTAATTTCTGAATTTGCTAATTGGGATCGTTGAGTTTCCTGCAGCAACAATCCCGCGCGAATCGCTTCATTTACTACTGCTCCAAACGAGTGCGTAAAGGGAGCCTGGCTCAACCCCAAATTTAACTATAAGGAAATAGTAATAGTGCTCGTCGCCTCATTAAGCCTTGCCGAACTTGAGAGCCCGCCTAATAACCGTTTCAACTGACACTCTAATCGGGACCGACTTGATATACTTCGGTGCCGAAGGACGATAATCGAACAAATGGATCCCAACATTAACCATAACGGAGATCTGGAAACCAACGACTTTCTTGGCTGGACTGACGGACCCATGGAGGATGACTTACGTGCCAGGCCGCGACGGGCCGCTGGCACCAGTGAGCGACCGCTCACGCCTCCACCCCGACCCCCTGGACAACTGCGTAGAGGAGAAACATCTGAGTCACCTGGACTGGATACGAACACAGCCAACGCTATTCTGCATCATCTAACCACGCAACCAGCTGGTCCTCCTATGATCCCACTGCGGGATATGCCAACTTTCGATGGGAAACCTGGAGGCCAAGACTTTGAGGACTGGGTTCGAATGTATAATCGTCTGGCCAACGCCAATGGTTGGGACGATCGGCGAAAATTAATTTGTGTTCCAGCACTCTTGCGCGGACCGGCAAGGGAGGCCTTTGAGGGCCTTCCACCGGGAAAGCGTCAAAGTTTTCTAGGACTAGTCGCAAACTTACGCTTTTTATTTTCGTCATCGCGCCGCCCGGAGAAATCATTGTCGGGACTGTGCACACGACAACAAGGAGCTAACGAGCCAGTAGCAATGTACGGCTTAGAGTTGCAGAAGTTGTGTGATCGCGCCTTTCCCGATATGGAAGATGAACAGAGGGACACCATGCTACGCATGTTTTTCCAGCGAGGGTTACGCCCCGAGGTGCGTAGGCAGGTCCTTAACCAGATCCACGAGTGTGAGACGTTTCGGGATACTGTGGGTGTCGCTAAGCGATATGAAGACGCTAGCGCTGCATGCCCCGAACCAGACGCGCCTGCCACTAGTAAGCCCCGGGCTAAGACTGTAAATTCTCTACTTGAGGAAGGAGGTGAAGGCCTGATCACGCAACTTCAAAATATGATGGAGGAGCATCGTAAAGCAAATAATAACAATAGTGACACTATAAGTCGGTTGCTGGATGTAATTGATAAGAGGGTTGAGAACACGCGCCAGCTTAACGCTCTCGCGCCGCCGTTTGTGCCTGGCTCACCCGCTGCGCCACCGTGCTTGCCGATGCCGCAGATTACCTGTTATCGCTGCGGAGAACCAGGACACGTCATGCGCGAATGTCCGTATAACGTGCGTTATCCGCCTGCCGCTGTGAATGGTGCGCCGCGCAATGTCGAACCAGCCGCAGCATACGCATCTGGAGCTGTGCGCCGAGAGTCAGGGCCGCCCGGACCAAGAAACGGTGTGGGTGCATACCCACGAATCGACAATTACAATGCAGGCCGAGGAGGCCCACCGCCGCAGTTTCGGCGAACCGAAAATGGAAACGGATATCGGAATAATTCCGGGTGGAACAATCCACCCAATGTGGGAGCGCGATCCAGCGGGCCCAATCAAGCGGGGCCGCAGTATGGCCGACCACCACCGGGATTTGCCAATAATACTCGAGGAAACGACAGCTATAACAACCGGCCGGCACCGGCCTATGGGTATCAACGCGCCCAGAGCGAACGACCCCCACCCAATAGAGGCATGGGGCCTCAGCAATTGCAACCTGGCCGATTTTATTCACGGGACGACAACAACCGAAACAGCGGCGCTGTACCGCGCCGGCGATATCAATTAAATTGTAGCGCATCGCAAGGTAGTGGAAATAGAGAACCGAGCCCAGCTACTACCCATCGATTAGAAGTACTCAGTCGGGAGCTCGGTATGATTCAAGGCAAACTAGGACATAGTGAACCGACTGGACGAGTAAACGCTATCGCGACCACTGACGAACCATTGTACGACGATGACGGATACTTGATAAACCGACACGATGACATGGACGATTTTGAGATGATGGAGGGACTAGTTGAGAGACACCTGAACGTGATCACGTCTACTTCGTGGGCTGATGCCGCGCGTCTTCCACGGAGCCGTGATCTAGTTCAGGGTGTGGACAGCCCTGGACTTATTGAATTGGGCCTTAGTGACACTGAGGATGAGCAATACTGCAACGAACACACTAACGCTGTATATAGTAAAGAAAACACAAAATACAAAAAAGAGGGATTTCGGGGTGAGGGATTGTCTATGTTGTGTGTGGATGCACCCAGCGCGGGTGTTGATCCACCTGTATATATGTCCGCGAGCGAATTAAATGGCGAACAGCGAGGCGAGCGAAGGATCGATCAATCGAACTATCCGGCCATGCGAGGGCTTGGAATGAACGCACGAACTTTAACCGCAATGGAAGATAGTGATGGAAGTATGGAAATTTGTGAGGAAATGGAAAATGGTTGTGTTCAAAATTATAGGTTGAGTGATGTTAAAGGAAGTGTTGATTTTATAACCGGTACTCCCCAGGGAATCACCTCAAGGGGGAATTCCGGGACCCCCAGCTCTTTGGAGATGACTGCAGAGATTGTGGATGAAGATGATGTTGTTGTATTTGAAGAGCCATTATTATTATTTTCCTCCTCTGTGGCTGGCCATCCGTGTGTTGAGAGTGTTGTTGTTGATGATTCCGGCAGGGAAGCCGATGATGTTGATATGGCTCAGGAAGAATTGAATTTATTCGGGTCGCCGTGTGAGGCACCCATGGAGTTTTTAGAGGTCGGCGGACGACCAGGAATGAGGGAGGCTAGGTTGGACGATGAAGACGTCTCATCAGGGCCGCCTAGCCCTAGTTCCGTTCTAAATTATAGGTCGTATGATGTAGTATGTGGGCCGGACCGCCGCGCGGGTCGTCCCTTGTGTGATGGTGAGAATTGTGTGTCGTATGAGTGTATTGATTCGCCTGAGTTAGGACGCGCTTATAGCCTTAGTGAATTGTTGGAAGATGATGATGGAAGTGATGTTGATGTAATTGAACGCTGCTTCGAGCCGGCGAAGTATGCTACTGATGGACTTGAGGTGACTTTCCCGACCTCATTGGCAAGGGGTTCCACGGTCATTGGGTCCTTCCTCGATGCTGACCGGGGCCGCCCTTGTCACCCGTACCCACGCCGAGGTAGCGACGGGTTCGCGGCCGATTGCGCCGATGAAGCGGGTATGATCGTTGGGGCTGAAAGTATTGCCCGGGGTCTGCCCAGGTACGGGGATGTAGATGGCAGGGTGGCGAATAAAGACTGTCCTCTGCATTGTGAGGCTTCCGTCGCGCCCACCGTCGTTGAAGCGCGCAACGACGTGATTTGCAATGAGTTAAGTTTTTTCAATGAATCTTGTAGTGAAGTCAGCGTGAAGGATAGCGCTGAGTGTGTTGAACTTGTTGAAGTTGTTGAAGTGAAGGAGTCGGATGAACTCCTTTCTGAACGAAGCGGATCCGTAGCGAGCGATGCGAACTATGTTAGCGAAGCGAAAATATGCAATCTAAATCGAGGTACCTCACAGGAATACGTTAGTAATGGGAATGAGCCAGAGAACGAGCTTAAATACGGCGTGACCGTCGCGCCAGATGGACCTGATGATAGGCATGACGAGTGCAGTGACAACGAGATAGACGAGGAACGTCTATTGAGCGATGAAGAATTTTGGGCCAGTTGGGTGGATCCGAATGCCGACTGGTACCGACGCGAACCCAGCCCTGACGCACGAGAGTGGCATAGTGAAGGGGTGTGGGAAGCGCGTCGCGAAAATAACAACGAACTTCCGCGTGCACCATCTGATGATGGCATTGATTTAAGCTTGAGAGCCAGTCAATTGTCTCTACGCTCTGAGGACGGAGGTGGTGCTGTCGGAGGAAGCGATCTAGGCGAAGGCAGTGATAGTGGCAGTATCGCTACGGGGAGTATGCAAGAGATGAGTTCGGATCCACTGGATGAGAATGTTCGTGGAGACCCTATCGAAGGGACGCCTTGTATGCGCCCGGGTAATTTAGGAGACTCCACTGATACGTTGGCCGACGTTTCCAGCGATATTTTGGGACCCGTCGAAGAGGCGCCAAGTATGCCCTCGGGTAATTCGGGCAACCCAAATGAAATAGAGGTGATTACTGAGGAATCCGTCGAAGGGAGACCATGTATGTCCCCGGGTAATTCGGAGGACTCAGTGAGCATAACTAGTGAGGACTCGGACGTTTGTATGGGACATGAGAACTTACTTAACTTTATACGAGAAGCTAACGATGAACGGGTACATCGACTCGACGAACAATTACTGGATATGTCTGGACTTTGTCTCCCCGACAATACGCCGATTGAGATTGGACGAGTTAGAGCCATAACGGACGAGGAACGTAACCGAATCCTCGGGACTGACACATTGTTCACTATGTCTACGGACCTTACCGAGACCGTCGCTTATCAATTCCCTCGCATAACATTGACTGAGGATGCGCTTAACGAGTCAGCTGAGGGACTCATCCCAATTAACTTTAGGGCCGGTGAAATCAATGCTGATTTTGGACAACCGCTGGCGTTGCAACCGCAAGCTCTCTTTTATAGGAGAGTCACAATCGTAATGGAACAACTGAATAATTTGAGCCGACTATTTGAGCTCCGTTTTGAGGTTAGTACACGCCCCGCCTTGCAACGAGACGCTGCTATGCTAAGCAGTATATTAGGCATGGCTTCTCCAATTGGGCATTGCATGACAGGAATGTACCTTGGTCCCGTAACTCTCGCTTCGTTGGAATCTTTCATAGAACTGGTGGGCCAATGCGTGAATGGCCACACGCTCCAACAGGTTATTGAGAGAGAATTCGAGGTGGAGTTGAGTAGGGATCCGGTATGTCGCCAGTGCCAGGAACGCCATACAAAAGATTCACGGGACATCGGCTTCAGTTGTTATTTTTACGGTCAACGAGGAAGATGGACCTACGACGGTACGCTGAGTACCGCGTGCGCGTCCATCCTCCCCGATGGATATATCGCACCGCACTGGCCTTTCTACGTTGGAATTCAGTCAGCCAGAATGCAGAAGACTTTCCGTGAGGCGAACCTCGAGTTACATGACCTCTTGTGCGAGGCGCCTTACTTGATCGAATTTATTTACCAACACCAAGGTACACGCGGTATTCCGATCAACTCCTTTGTTGACCATGCAATGGACAATATGGAATTTGACGACGAAACTCACCGACTTGCTCGATTAGTACTGCTAGGTGCACGCTTGAGACTTTTGCGACGCCCCGACATTGCTGCGCTGCTTGAGACGGAGGGAAACACGTCAGTCGGACTAAAGATAGGTAGAGACCGCCTAATCTCGGAACTATGCTTGTTTCCGGACGATGCCACCAACTGTTCCGTCCCGAATTTGGACGAACGACTAAACACGGCGCTAGCCGCTTACCTCGACTCATCCGAAGACGAGTCGGAGGATAGCTCTGATAGCGACTCCGCCCAGCAAGAAAGCATAACTGAGTCGAGTGACACGGAAATGAGCGACGAGGAAATTAGCAGCGACATTACGGAACACATCGCGAATAAAGAGGCCATGAGGGAACTCAATCGAAACGAGGTACGATCCCCTTCACCGAGTCTTAGTAATGGCCTCGGCCATCCATCAGGTATGTGGAGGGTCTGTACAATCCTATTATTACTTTGGCTCTCAGCGCTCAGTTCTACACGCGCAACACTTTCGCCATTCAGCGACTCAATCTCGCGCTTAGGTGCTTTTGTCAATCGACAAGTAGGAGTGGTCATCGAGCCACAGGGCTTGGTGGTCACCTCTGACCAGACCACGCATCTGCCAGTGGTATTGCAGTTATCACTTCGCGATTGGGAACGCAAGTCCGATCCTTACGTGAGTAAGTTCTGCCCACCTTATGAAGCAAACGGAAAATGTCGCGCCGACTGCTGTCGAAAAGTCAACTGCACCGAATATCCACAGCTACATAAGACCCTAAGAGCTTTGGAAAGCGAGTTGGACGACGCCTACCATGGCGTACTGGACACCAACTATTATTCGCTGCTTGTGCATTCTTTTTGCGTCGCTAACGAGCAATTGTGTGATCTCACGCATAAAAGGGAAAAGCGCTTTGCCAGCTTAATCGCCGCCGCTGCCGGAGCTGTCTCAGGTTTCTTGGGCCTGGGAATGGCTTTTTCCAATGGAGTACACATTAACAATGTGCGCCAACAGGTAACCGTCCTCGAGAAATTCATGCGCGAGACTAACGATGTCTCCTTTCGAAACACTAAAGCCATAAGGCAACTCACACGAGCAAACGAGGACATTTACGCATTCTTACACCATAGTATGCAGGAGGTAGTCTCTATGATAGAACAGGTTAGGTGTGCCGATCAGAAAGAGATCGCACACGTGCACCACCAGTTAATAGATCATATCCTTCGAGCCAATATGCGCTCGTCGGTACAAGCAATAATGGAGTCCATGTTGAACGGCGAATTATCTCCCGCCGTTATCGACGTCGTCATGCTACGACGGTTATTTTCCATGGATCCACGCATTTCCAAGACTATCCTTATGCGCGAGCCTAGCCTCGCCTATCAGTTTGGTCGCGTCATGCCTGTCAGCGTAGACTTAACAGCGTTTCGATTTGGATTCATTCTGCAACTACCATTGCCAATGCGCAATGACGTCCGGCCGTATTTTCGGATCTATAACACCGGCTGGAACGCACCTGCCACGCAAACGCAGCTGAGATTACCACTCCCTCAATACGCCGCCCGTTTGGGGCACATTCGCTTCGAATCACTAAATTTGGGAGCATGCAAGCAGAGACCAGGAATCGCTTTCTGTGAACCACACGCGCTGATAACGGATCATAGCACTAACTGCTTAGAATGGATTATTGCAGGTGAACATGTGCCTGAGACCATAAAACATACATGCAGCAACCGTTCGCTAATAGGTCCACTTACCAACGACACGTCTGTACACACAACTATACAAGGAGTATTGATTCGGACTAGTGAACCCGAGGTCATACTGACCAATCGTAGACAACTAGCTCACGTTACTCTGGGTAAGTCGATAAAAGTACCGCCAAATGGAGTGTTATGGTTTCCACACGGAAACTACACCCAGTTGGTTATAGGATCAATAGTGCTCACTAGCATGTTGAAACCCGAAAAGATCACAATAAAAGTCGGACCGAATATCACTATTGACCGGCTATCCGGCATCAAACTAAGACCTTTGACATGGGACTCACTTGACAATGCCAAAGCCATAAATTTGCGGGTTGCGCAGATAGCTAAAGATCAGGTACGTAGGGTGGTTAATCTCCCCGCTGTGGAGTACACCGGATTCCTGCCCTACTTCCTTATTACCGTCGTTGTGGGACTGATCAGTTTAATCTATCTTATGACCAAGTGCAAGCTTCCACCTAAGTACGGATATTACATTCCCCGATGGTTCCCATGTCGTGGACGACTAATCAGAACTAATAGTAAACCTAGAAAAGTGATTCGATGGACTAGAGCGAGACCCCAGACACCGAGTGCTCCACCAGAGGAAGACGAATTTCCTCATACAGACAGGACTTCGCCGACCGAGGTCACGGTTGGGCCTTCGGGAACGCCGCGCGTGTCCGTAGCGTCCAGCCGTGCCCCACGTCGTTCGAACCGACTATTAACATCACGTAATTCCTCCGAGGAAGAACTTGTTTTCATCGAAGACGATGAACTATTTGTCGCTCCTACTCGCGACTTACGTCGTGGACCTCGCCAAGGCGTGTTCACTAGACAATTAAACACAATGAACGCAGGTAATACTCCACTACTTATTAATGCAACAATACTTGGTACCCCAGTCATGACACTAGTTGACACTGGAGCTGACGTCTCAATTATGTCCCAAGCCCTAGCCGCTCGATTAGGACTAGTTCCCCGCGACACGACCACTACCCGCATAGTGTCGGCTACACAACAAGAATTAACAATCAGCGGAGTAGTAAAAGCGCCGATCACCATAGGATCGTTAAGTACACCGTGCGACTTTCAGGTGACAACAGACACTCCGTACGAATGCATTTTAGGAACCGATTTCATGGCATTACTACCCTACGTCGCCATAAACTTCAAAGACCGCTGCCTGGATCTATCTAACGGGACTGAGAACTGCTCGGCACCTTTCGCCGACCAAGGGGATTACCGACCCCCAGTCATCAACGTGGTAACCAGGAAATACACGCAAGTACCTCCAAACACCGAACTGTTCATCAACGCCATCCCGGAAATCACCCAACCACCGACAGGTCAAGCCTTGTTTGTGCCTGACCCCTTTATCAGGGACGTTGCCATCGCCCACTCTCTGGTACTCACTGGCCAACGCATGATACCAATAGCGTTAATGAACTTTGGTAATTTTCCCGTCGCCATACACGCTGGACAAACAATAGGACATATCGAGATGCTTGATGACAATGAGGTCGAATTCTTATATGACAGTAACAAACGGTTACTACAGCTTGACCCTCCAAGACGCACAAAGCAATGCAACAACATCGGCGTTACACGAGACAATGTTGTCCAAATTATAAGTGAGCAGAAAAAGACAATCGACACGGAACGATCCATACAGGTCTTGAGCAAAATTGATTTTGGACAAACGACCCTAAATCCTTTCGAACTCAAGCAATTGAAAACGACTATCTCTGAGAACGCCGACATATTTAGTGTACACCCGTTTGATCTAGGCCGATGTGGGGTGCACCAACACCGAATAGTTACTGGAGACGCAAGGCCCATCAAACAGGTACCCTATCGTTTAGCACATTCACTACGAGAACCCTTGCGCGAGGAATTAAACAATATGGTGGAAGCAGGTCTTATAACGCCATCAGATTCACCTTGGGGTTCTCCCATAGTGTACGTCACCAAAAGTGACGGCACCTTACGTTTATGTGTCGACTTTCGTAAGCTCAACGTAGTTGCAGAACGAGACTTATACCCGTTACCCCGTATAGACGACATCTTGGGATGTCTCCGAAACACCAAATTCATGTCCAGTCTGGATCTTAACAAAGGTTTCTGGCAACTAGAATTGGACCCCGAGACCAAGGAGAAAACCTCCTTCGTCACCGTCCACGGACAGTATGAATATAACGTTCTGCCATTCGGACTGAATTCCTCACCAGGCGCCTTTCAAAGGTGTATGTCAATCATACTAAAGGGTCTAGAATGGGAACGATGCCTAATCTACATAGATGACATATTGGTCTTTTCACCCACATTTGAACAACACCTAGCAGACTTAATAACAGTATTTGACAGATTCCGCAAGGCGAACCTCAAATTAAAACCTTCAAAATGCCAATTTGGACAGAAACAGTTAAAATATCTCGGGCACATCATCAGTTCAGAGGGAGTTAAGCCCGACCCCGAGAAAACCGCTGCAATAGACAATTACAAACGACCGGAGACTCTCAAACAATTACAAAGCTTTCTAGGACTTGTAGGATACTATCACAAATTCATACCACACTACTCTGAAATTTGCGAACCGCTCAATGCCCTTCGACGAAAGGACAGTGAATTTAAGTGGACACCTCAATGCGAGGAGGCATTCGGAAAACTACGTAAGGCCTTAGTACAAGAACCATTACTCATATACCCGGACTTTTCTAAACCTTTCATACTCCAAACGGACGCTTCAGGATATGCCCTAGGAGCCGTGCTTTCGCAAAAGACCGACAAAGGGACACTACCTATCGCCTACGCGAGTAAATCACTTGTGGACTATCAACGACGATACCCCGCTATAGAAACTGAGGCTCTTGCCATTAGATGGGCTGCACTACACTTTCGACACTACCTACTTGGACACGAATTTCACGTCGAAACTGACCATAAGCCACTTAAAGCACTATTTGAGAGACCGCCGCGAAACTCGCGGTTAGCCCAATGGCGAAATGAGCTATTGATGGAATTCGGTGGTTTTAACATCGAATATCGACCAGGTAAGGCCAATGCCAATGCAGACGGACTTTCACGCGATCCCCGACACGACGTGGAGTTTTCTTACTCATCGGACGAAGCCGAACAGGACGAACAGGACCATCCTCGAATGGTTGCCGTCGCTGTTAAAGGACAGGATCGCGGTAAAGGCAAAGCTCCAGCTAAACCACCCCGACGATTTCCCACCGAAGAAATTTGGAAACGACTTACTCGACAACTCTTGGGACTTCCACCGAACGCCCCCGTCACCTTACCACCCGACTACGTCAGGGAACGCTTCTATCGTATGTTTGGAGGATCTGATCATGACCCTCTCCCAGATCCAACGCAATTCATTTTCTGCGGAGACATAGACGACCCCTGGCCCGAAGGAGTTGAGATCCCAGGGAGACGGACGACTGCTCCAGAACCGCCAGAATCCACTGATAAGCCAACCCACGGACTATCTCCTGCACCCGAACCACCCGCCGCCCCCCCCCCCCCCCAACACCCCCCACCGCTCCGCACCGCCTGCTCCAATCGCGGCGAGTGGGCTCCTCGCGCCACAGCTGGTACACCTGAACCCGCTAGACCGCAGACGTTACCGACAACTGCTAGACAGAAATATGGAGGATTACCCGAAGTAGAGGAATTTGACACATTAATTAAGGTTGCTTACGCATGTGGACCACGAATACAATTACAACGCCCTGAACAAGTATATGACACTGGAGAACACATATACTTACCACACTTTCAACAATATGAAGGGAGGAACCTTCTCAATTACCTACCATACATTCAACGCAGAGATAAACAATTTGGTCCTATTTGGTGGTATTTACATACACGACAATCGCCCGCCGACGGAAAGGCAGCGACTGCCCTCAAATTGGAAGCCCATCATTACAGGCTTTGCCCCGACACT